>VMBQ01005047.1:55984-68174 GCA_007657795.1 Dreissena rostriformis | reverse complement strand
AAACAGACATGTAAAGCAAGGTTCCCGTATTGAAACGGACAATGTAAGTCATTCGATGTTGTGTGTTATCAAAGTCAAAGATTTAACGTCCATTTCACGTCAATTACGTCAAGTTTACGTAAATAACATTACATTTACGTATGTGTTTGAGTTAGAAATAACTATTATCATAAAATGTTCCAATCCTTAAACACATTGAAAAGAATCAATTTGCATTAATATTTGTACTGATTAAAACATAGAAATTTAATTGTGCTCATTTATGATCAATATGTTCCCAACCTTAAAGGCATTTAATAGTTTTTTTATGTCAATTAATAGATATACTGTAATAAACTAAGCAACTTAATTATGTTTGTGCATATCAATCGTTCTTAATTCAAATATTTATCGAATAATTTTGTTTATTTGTATCTACAATGTTTCATACGAGTCCCAGAATTGCTCCTAACTAGTTCATGGTATCAGTATTTGAATCGAGCATGTATTGATATAAAAATAAAAGCAGGTGACGCTTTCGCTCTTTTAGGGCATCGTTATTTTGCTTGATCCTCATAATATTCATTAGCGGTATAATGCCAAGCTCTGTTAATACTATCCCTTTACGAAATTATATAAACAGTGTAATAACAATAAATATATGCAAATGAAGAGAACTACGTCATTTAACTCTATGGGAGTAATTCTTCACTCGTGCATTTTTTGATGTAATTGGTAGCAACGAATTTACACGCACTTATCGATGATTACCATATCTTCTATCTAATCAATATCTGAACAATGGAACTTAAATCGCCCACGCTTTTCAATTGTTAACAGGATTTTACACGAAACGTAATTCGTAGTTGTGAATTATCCGGCATAAAACAAGGACAAATACCCACGCCATTGAGTATAGAGAGTTCTGTTGAATAAGATCATACATTTATACCATTTTTTTTAATTTCTTATACCTGTATTTATAAGCACGTCCGTTAGCGTTTCAATGAAATAAAACAACACGATCTAAATAAACTGAGTTTATCAAGCAGAAAATAGCTGTGCTACAATATGTATGCGGATTAACATTCATAGAATCCAGAAAATGAGTGTAAGAGAAACGCCATGTTTTTATTTTTATTTGGAATGTGTGTGATTGTTGCGGGTTGTCACATTGCGTTTTCATATAATGACAACAATCGGTACATGTACAAGAATGCATATAAAAATGTCGTTACAGTTATCGTTTGTTTTTATGTAATACCATCCAAGTTATATGTGTTCAGTCAGTATTTTTTCATAAAATTACTGAACCATGTAAACATGATCGCGTTCCTTGTTCCGACCTCTCATAGACAATATACCGGTATCGCGGTATGGGGAGTAAATTGGTGGTGTGAATATCATTTAATTTCTGAAGTGGGGGAATACATCACATTAGGGTCATGCTTAAGTATTGACCTCATAAGAGAAACATGGCTATTGGAGTATATTCGAAATTATGTGGGAAGAATGAACATCCAGAAACTATCATAAAATCTGGCACGTCATGTTAGACTCATAACAACGAAGAATCGCATGTATGATTCATTAATTGATCGATGTTTCATAAGGGAAAACTGTTGCTCCCGCATTCTTAAGCTAACGGCTAAATGATACGCCATACAGATACGATGTCTTTACATGTTCTTATATTTCAGTATTCGAAGGTTGTTGAAAGTAGAGCTTGTTTTATTATGTGAGAGAAAACTGTAACAGACCTTTCGTAAGCTTGGTGATTGGTTTGAGATTTGGCTTCTCCTCCCACCGGTTAAATTTCCCCGTGCTTTGACTTGACCGTTCGAATGAGGTGACCCCAGCTTGAATCGTGCTTTTACGATTAATTTCGTATTGAATAATTTTCATAAATTGAATAAGCAATTGGTCATTTGCCTTAAAATAAAAAAATTAGTTTAAACAAATTTTATCCTTATTTTGTTTCCGCAGTTTCACTATTTAAAACAAAAAAACTCTGGGCCCTGTGATATAATTCTGAACAGCTGGGCAGCCTCAAATTGTATATGGACAGACGCCGAAGGCTGAGGTATTTTTGTAATGCCTGACTGATTACTGCCATGCCTTTGGGCCCGAAATTTGATTTGTTTTTGTTAA
Source organism: Dreissena rostriformis (assembly GCA_007657795.1). Classification (NCBI taxonomy): domain Eukaryota; kingdom Metazoa; phylum Mollusca; class Bivalvia; order Myida; family Dreissenidae; genus Dreissena; species Dreissena rostriformis. Next base: position 66,044 of record VMBQ01005047.1, on the reverse strand, counting down.
ACTGTTTCGAAACATTCCTTAATTTGTATCGACCGTTGTATCTGTAATAAACTATGTTAAAGGAACACACCTTGACAACGATTGTATAATGCTTACAGTAAGTTCTAATCCATAACATAATCACACTGATATTTCTTACACATAATATTATAATACTACTTGATTACAAATAAGTGTTCAGTTTTATCGATCGTCAGTATCAACATCGAAAAACAATAAAACGCTATTTTACAGAGTAACTTAGCTTTGTGTAACCGAAACGGTGTATTCAATCGTCAAGATTTTGCATTCGCGGCCCAAATTTAGCACGTGCAGTCAATATGAGACAATAGTGACCAGTCAATATACTCTTGATTGCCTCTATCGTGTTTTACGAAAACCGGTCACAAGTAGGTGGGTGGGTTTGATGCTACCCGTATCGGACATGTGGGGTTTCCTCCGGGTACTCCGGCTTTCTCCAACAACCCATGACCACACCGAAATTGATTATCTTTCAGTAACAACTATAAAGCTGAAATTGCAGCTATAATTCAAACTTTGTCCCAACTTTAGTGATTCTAGTACGTTAATTAGGTAGGAATTCTTGGACACACTCCGGATCTACACAGGCGTGGAAGGACCTCATAACCATCAAAATACACACACACCACATACATAGATAAAGGACAAATTTCGGTAACGTGCAATATTTCTATATATGTGTTTACTAAATTGACGCTGTTAACTTGTTGATAATGATTGATTTTTTTTATCATGTCATGATTTAAAAGTCATCCATATATAATAAGTTTCGATATAAAGGATATTTCTGTACAAATGTGTGTGGGACACCAGTCCTTATAAAAGCTCGTGTAACAAATCGCTCGCATACAAACGAATCTTAAACGACCTTTAAACAGAGGACTTGCACTTGCAAATGAATGGCTAAGAATAACTTTGCTATCTTCAGTTAACATTTTCCGTTGATGATACTTTCATGAATTTTGCTATCAGAAGCCTTTTCCCTTTGGTGCCACGCTAATACACTTGTATTTCAATCGTTGTGTAATAGCCTGTTCGGCATGCGACTTGATATAATATATGTTTGTCAAGTACGTAACTATTTGTGAATGAACTACATCCGTTTATCTGCCTACATTAAGTGATTGATTTACACATAAATCGCTTTCTTTTTGCACACTTGAGTCGCTTTTTAATGACTCGTATGTTCAACCCAATCAATTAACATTGTTTCATATTACAAAGGTTGTCGAAGCCTTTGAATTTTAGTTAAATTGTTAATGTCAATACGAGCGCAACTGTCGCGGACATAATCCTGTGTGATAGTACTACGATATGGTATAGGACCATAATCCTGTGTGATAGTACTNCTGGGCCCTGTGATATAATTCTGAACAGCTGGGCAGCCTCAAATTGTATATGGACAAACGCCGAAGGCTGAGGTATTTTTGTAATGCCTGACTGATCACTGCCATGCCTTTGGGCCCGAAATTCGATTTGTTTTTGTTAAACTGTTTCGAAACATTCCTTAATTTGTATCGACCGTTGTATCTGTAATGAACTATGTTAACGGAACACACCTTTACAACGATTGTATAATGCTCACAGAAAGTTCTAATCCATAACATAATCACACTGATATTTCTTACACATAATATAATAATACTACTTGATTACAAATAAGTGTTCAGTTTTATCGATCGTCAGTATCAACATCGAAAAACAATAAAGCGCTATTTTACAGAGTAACTTAGCTTTGTGTAACCATGCACAAATACTGTTTATTTTGAGAGAAAATGATATTCGAACATCCAACATCTCGAAGGTCAAGAAATTAAACAACAAATTTACTTCAATAACTTTTTTATTCCGACGTCAACGGCATTGAAACAAAAAAGCGAGGGGAGCACAAACACCGTATAGCCGAAAGGGCGTATTCATTTAAAAGAAATATAAATATAAACTGGCTTACCGGGTGGAAATATCCGCTTCTCCTTCACGAAAAACAAGAAAACGACGCCATCTTTGAAGTTCTGCTACCGTAACCTCACTTAAACGCGGTAAGCTCCCGCATACGCATGCCCCCCCCCCCTGCATTTTCAATCATGATTATTCATTAAATTACCATAAATTTTACATGTTTCTAAGTCCAAAGTGAAATGCCGCTTGTTTCAACATTATTTGTGTATTCGTATTTTTAATGTATAATAATTATTTGAAAATTGTCATTTCACAAAACTGTGAACAAGTTCCTTTTAAGTAAAAACAAGTAACAGCTGATTGTATTTTATTTCATTGATATCATTTTGGGTTGTAAACGACTGGGTGCGCTGTGTGTAAATATAACATTTGTCAATAACATTTACGTATCTGATGTACTAGCAGAGCCTTTTTCTTTTAACAACTTGTTGAATATAAATTGGATAATGTTAGCATTGGTGAGTATATTTAGGAACTAAGCTGCAAAAACCCATATNTGCTCCCGTAACCTCACTTAAACGCGGTAAGCTCCCGCATACGCATGCCCCCCTGAAAATTGAATCATGATTATTCATTAAATTACCAATAATTTAACATGTTTCTAAGTCAAAAGTGAAATGTCGATTGTTTCAACATTATTTGTGTATTCTTTTTTTAATGTATATTAATTATTTGAAAATTGTCATTTTACAAAACTGTGAACAAGTTCCTTTTAAGGAAAACAAGTAACAGCTGATTGTATTTTATTTCATTGATATCATTTTGGGTTGTAAACGACTGTGTGCGCTGTGTGTAAATATAACATTTGTCAATAACAGTTACGTATCTGATGTACTAGCAGAGCCTTTTTCTTTTAACAACTTGTTGAATATAAATTGGATAGTGTTAGCATTTGTGAGTATATTTAGGAACTAAGCTGCAAAAACCCATATGCGCGACTCATAAAGAAACAAACATGGTTAAGATTGTAATTGTACAATTCGATTTGGACAAAACGACATGCAAAGAAGTCATCCTTAACAAGCTGTTGTACTTGAACCTACATTTGCATGAAACCGGAGTAAAATGATTAAAAAAGTACATCCTCTGACAACATGTCCCCACTTTGAACGTCGATTGCTTTTATCAGTAATTTAGCCGTGTTGTTATTTTCTTGCAACAATACGTGACTTTAAATGCATGACACAAGAATGTTTCTTCAAACGATAAACAATGTAATGCCCAATCACAGACACCTTGTTCGGTGTTTCGTAAGTCGCCAATTAACTCGCGACAGCATCGTTAGTTATGTTCCCTTCTGTTTAGTGCAATTTTTCGGCAAACTTTTAACAATTTTATCAATAGAGACTTAAGTGTTTTTGTTGCGTAGAAGTTTGTATAAGTCGTAGTAGTAGTAGCGGTAGTAGACTTTAGTAGTAGTAGTAGTAGTAGTAGTAGTAGAAGTAGTAGTAGTAGTAGTAGTAGAAGTAGTAGTAGTAGTAGCAGTAGTAGCAGTAGTAGTAGTAGTAGTAGTAGTAGTAGTACAAATGATATTAACGGGTCACAATTTTCTACGATGCCTAATCTGGAGGGTCCCTATGATTACTTACATGCTTAGTCTCTTATGTATTCACGATCATTTACGCAGTATAATGCCTGTTTCATAAAAGAAAGCCATATACGTTCACGTTTCTAAATAATGAGAATCGAAAACAAAGGTTTTATTTATTTATTGTTGTTTTTTCACTCGTAAGTCGCATATTCCCCGCACGCCATGTTTGCTATAACGTGCACGTAAATTCAAACCACACAATAGTGTTCGTAGATAAAATTATACTACGTGTGATCACATCATGTGTCCTTACATGACTTATTATGAATTAATTTCTAAGCCATCGAAATATATGATATGTAAATATTTGATAAAGACGCAGTTTTCTTTCCTCACATTCAAATCACACTTGTATAGTCATGCGAAAATAGGTCTTAAGGCGTATACGGCGAAGAAACGAACTAGCATTGATCAAAATATATACATGTACACATCAAAATCATTTTGTTTCTTACATGGTATGATCTTAGACGAACTGAACACGTTGGATAGTTGTGAAAAATAGTATTAGGGTGAGTAACCCTAATCCTATATACTAGACTTTGGCTCTACTACAGGGGTAATATACTGCGTGCATTTTCGTGGCTTAGTTCTTGCAAGTGAATGGGACATAATTCAGACTACAGTGACCCTAGCATATGGGCATCATTGGAAAGCTTCTCGCAGCCCGCGTATGGCGCAGCATAACAAATGTTGATCGGACTTTCCGTTCCGAGTTTATGGCCCTTCGCGTACCAAACGTTAACCATAACTGTCATTTTTTGCGAATTTTTCGCGTTGTATGCGTCGGTTTTCCGTATTATTGATAGTTAATCCGCTTATATTTGGTTTTTAGGTGCTGGGCGTATAAATCTTTAACCCTCGAGGGGTCCCCCGGGGTAAAGGGGGGGGTAAAAATAAAATGTTGGGCATTTTTGGGGCCGATTTTGTCTGTCTTTTTTCTCAAAGCGGGCTCTTTCTCGAACTCTGGTGATTTTATTTCGCAATTACTAAGAAATTATTAAATAATTACGTTAATGCAATAGAATTTCAAACATATGGATACTTTAATCTGGAAAATCGGCCGAAAAATGAACCTGCTACACAAGTTAAAAGTGGAGCGATGCACATTTTTGAGGCCCCTTTGAATGCAGTTTGTTTACCTTATATTTGCAAAACATAACATAATTAAATTTTCAAAAGCTGATAATCAATGACCGAAACTGATATATATGAATACAAAAAAGGTACCCCGAACCTAACAATATAATATTTTAGGTATAGTAACAAATGGAGGTCGGAAAAGAGTGTGTCAAAGTGGGGTACCCTCGTCGAAAAATGCGATTTTTGTGATTTGTTCCTGTTTTTAAGGCTTAAAGTGACCAAACGCAGTCATTTCTTGACTTAGATACTTAAAAGTTGGCACAATTATGGATATTTATATGCCGAAGAGAAAAAAACAAATAATTTGAGGTAAATAGAGTTGTGGGGGTAGGTTAAGGGGCGTCAAAGTACCCTACCCTCGGGTGCTGTATCGAGTTTATACTATAATACACTATAATTAACTATATTGCTGATGTCTAGATCCTGGATAATTTTTGTTTAAGTAGCTTTAGTCGATATCTACAAAGTTCCGTGGGTCCGCCGGGGGTAAAGGGGGGAGGGTAATAAGAACGCCAGGTGCGTATATCAGGTCGTTTTTTGGGAGCGGAAAGGGCAATTTGATTAACTCTGGTGATTTTATCTCGAAAGATATGCTGAACCAAATATTGTTTTTGAATTTCCTACTAAATGATGTTTTGTTGTTTGAAATCGGCGAAAACATGAGAGTTATAGGACTTAGAAGTCGTTTCAGAGAATTAAGAGTGGTGTGTAACATCTTTAGTAACAACTGAACCGCTATAGACCCACTAATTAGGGACAGAGTAAATGGTCATGTAAATATCATGGCAATGTAATAAAAATACAGAAGAATTTCGTAAATAAGACAAAAATGTTGAATGGGGTTCCATAGGGGTTCGAAATAACCCCCACTGTGTGTTTTGCCTGTTTTGTATATAATATCGAAAGCAATTCATGTGTGTCTGAAATGTATTTTTTGCAGTTAAAAGAAGCAAGGACTCATTGATGTACGCTTCGGTGTAAAGGTGTGCCCCGGGGTCGCAATATAGTGTGTCAAAGTGAGGGTCTCTGACGTTTTTTTCCCCTAAGTAATCATGTCTGTAAAGTGACTATATGATAAGCGTTCGCAATATATGGTTATCCATGTTTGACTTTGAATTATGCTGTTAAAAAAATAATGCAGTGTTTCCCACCCAATAAAAATGTTCAATTTTACGCACACGTTCTTTATAGCCCACATGTTTTCATTTGATGAACACTGTGTTTTCGTTATCATCAATAGCAAACTACACACATGATTTGATCGTTTCTTGAATAAAAGAAATTGTTTTTTTATCGCGTGTTATCTTGTGAGAAAGAAATAGATATCATGACAGTGAACATTATATGCACGTCAAATACATTGCAGTAGGAACGGTATCATTCGTTAACTAGTAAAAATGTCATAACTGTGTTACTGTTGTAAAAACATTGTCATTATAACCAGACATTTAAAAAACGTGCGTTATATATATAACGCGTGAAGTCGACCAATCTAGAGTTTAAATGAATAGATAAGTTGTACATACCACTTAAGTTCTTATAACTTATAAATTTTGGGCGACTTGTAAAAACCCTCACATTAATTGAATACTCTTATTATCATCTGCTCTTGGAGGGACATGCCAATGTGTGAATGCGTATAATAATGTGCTAAGTTATTGTGACAGTAGTATGAATTCAATTGAACACGTTACTGAAGAACACATTTTGAGGATGTTTATTAATGTCAATACTAATACCGTACAGTAAATGTTGCTTGAGGTAATATTAATAGATGTACTAACTCATTAATTAATTAATACTAATGCTTTAAGGACATGAACACTAACTGTAAATGGATAGGAGTTCCAATATGCAGCAAACAGGCATTTACAAACCTTTAGGTCTGCTACATGTATAATTATGGCAACAATGTCCTAGTCATGTTACAGGTACTTCATTTTTGTGAAGTTCATTTGTATCTACAATTTGTATGGTTGCTATTGAGAGCGTTCTTCCAATTTATTATTCATGACACTAACTTCTACATTGTACATTACTGCTATCATTTTTCATGTAATTGTTGTATTTGTAATTGAAAGATCAAAGAAAAACATCTGAAGTGTGGAATATGATAAATACTTCAAACAACAAGCATTTTCCCTCGTGGCTTCTACTCTCACTGGGAATTAAACCCAGATCTCCAACTTACTTTGTAAGAAGGCATGTTTTCTTTACACCATAAAAGTTATACGTTGAAGGAAAATGCTTATCATAATGTTAACACAATATATTTAACAGAATCANGTAGTAGTAGTAGTAGTAGTAGTAGTAGTAGTAGTAGTAGTAGTAGTAGTAGTAGTAGTAGTAGTAGTAGTAGTAGTAGAAGTAGTAGTAGTAGTAGTAGTAGTAGTAGTAGTAGTCAGACAGGCTCCATTACGTTTATTGACGAATACAAACGGTGGAGAAGTGTTTTTACATTTAAGTAGCATATGTTTCGACAATTTTTCAGGGCAGCTTCCATGCGTAATTTCAATGACGTTGTTACAATTCTGATAAAATTAGAGAGAAAAAGATTGGGCATGAACTTGTTTACGAAATGTCAATACAACCAGCAGTGGTACTCCCGTACAAGGGTTTCATTTGCCTCGTCTGATTTTTATGTTTATTGTATAACTAACTTTAGTTTCGGTACGGTTTTAATGAAATATGGTTATACTAGATAATTATTGATATCCTGGTAAATTAAAGGATGGATACGTATGAGACGGAAATTGTTACCTTTCAAACATAGAGCTTTCTCCCGATCAGCCTCGTAATAAAACAATGATCCCCGTTTTATTTTAGAATCGCTATTTATAAAAGCAAATTATTCCTAATGTGTTATTAGCAAATGGATTGATGTAAAGCAATCAGAGTATTCAGCATTATCAGCATTCATAATAGACCGTACACACGGGTTACGAAATCTGTTTTATTTTATTTTATTTAGGTTTTAAAAAGGCTCATTTTTCATCTGTGATTTACTTAAATTGAAGCACAAATGTGTGTTTTGTGAAAGACATTATTCGTTTATTTGACAAGGTCTAAATGTGAGACATGATAAAAGGACATTCATGGTTTGGTCAATGGTTTTAATGGACATTTTTATCAGTGTTATATTTGATGAAAATTAACTGTATTACTGCAGGTGTATTTGCTTGGTATATTTGGGGGATATTGCAAATACTCTTGAACTTAAGTGTAAACATGATAGCAAGTAGGATAGTATTATATTTGGGATATATGTTATTTGAGGTTGTATATAAATCAAACCAAAACCAAACAAGTTTTATGCATTGCGCCGATACTGCATTTCGTATTTAGCGGGAATAAATGAACCAATTTGTCCTGCTGTACTGTTGTGCAAACTTTAACAATCGTTGCACATATTTTTTAATAAATTGAACATGATGCAATATCGACATTTCCCAGAAATAGTAATTCATTGTATTGTATCAATTAACAAAAAAAATGATTCGATGATCCAAATGATAGTGTCACCATGGATAAAGCAGACATAAATGATTGCTTTCATAAACTAATGGCATAATAATTTATAATACTGAGTAACCTGCGATGGTAGAGTTGACATGAAACAAGTCCCGAAGATTGTCTAACCCGATAAACTGAAATTGATGACGAATATGACTAGATATAGAAATTAATCATGAGGGCATTACTAACTGAAAGTGACCGTTCATAGCTATATATATGGACAGAATCGTAATCGCGTTTTTATTTAGGATATCACTGAAAATCCGGTTGAAATCGGTTGAAAACAAACAGTATAGCGATTTTTAGTTTGGGGTCGAGTACGGTAAAGTACGAAAACTAACTAATGGACATTGAAAAAAACAACATAAGTTAATTAAAATAATGCCATCGGTTTGCGCGCAAAAGTTGCAATGCTACGAGGTTAAATTTCATTTACAATTATATGTATTATGAATATTGCTGGGCCAAGTGTGAGGTTGAGCGCTCCATAATCGGTTTAAACCCCCAATGCTTAGAATTGACCGTTCCAAGGCGGTGACCCCAGCTTTATTCTACTATGTGTATATGTTGTTTCGTTTTGTGCAGTACTGTACCGTTTTGGCAATTGGTTCCTTGCCATAAATAAAGGACCACGAAGGTGAGTATGATAGAAATGCAATGCTGCTGTAGCTTCTGGAGTTCCACTTCTCTATATTGGAAATGGAAGTATGTCGGGGAGAATTGGCAGTGAAATTGCGGAAAATGTAAGCTTTGTGAACGAAATTGCATTTTAGTTTTCTAACGAATTTCAGGCACCATGTCTCTTGTTTCAGAAAAAAAAATATCTAAAGGACTGTTCCATAATAATTGCAATTGTAAGAGCGTTGAAATGTATATGTCACATATTTTCACGATAACATTTTTCATTCAAGAATTACAACATTGCTTTTGAATGATTAACAAAAACAAATATAAAGGTAAATGCTTTACTCATGCCTGGTTATTTGATCAGGTAAATGTAAGTTAATTGTTTTCTCATTTATCTACTGGACTTGTGATCTAGGTATTATGCAGCTGAACTTTTGATATGAACCATATATTTGTTTTATACATTTGTTTTTAATTAATATAAACATATTTCAATTGTGTTCTTAAATGAATCAAACATTAACTTTGTTTTACAGCACGTGACACAAGAATGTTAACATTGTTGGAAACAATGAATGGCACTCTGAAAGCGAGCACTGGCTTCTAAGACTCCTAATGACTCGGGGCGTAGGTGGGGTAGAGACGGCTGTGCCCACTGAGCTTCCACAGGGAATCGTCTTCGCCTTGAAGACTGTGGATGACTTGGAGGCACTAGAGACAAGATTGGATGATGAAACAACCCCTTCCTCTGTTGTAAGTACATTTGGAAGTGATACATGTTCATGTAGTATATCATAATGTTTTGTGATTTGCCAGGACGTGTTTCATGTTTTCATCTAAATTTATCCAGATTATTTGCATCCCTGATTTAATAGTTATGAAAAATATAGCATTTCTCACTGAAATAAGAATAAGTATGATCATTTGACTAAACATGGTTTAACTATACATAAACTCTTGTTCTTCTTAATTCTGACTTCAAAATATTGTCATTAAACTTCAATTGTTGTAGGTGAAATATATAGCTGGCCTTGGTGGCCCAGATGTACAGGACACTGTTCTCCACACCATGAGAACCTTGATTGACAACAGCCTAGCCAAGCAATTCAATTTCAAGGTCCTAAAGAGGAAAAGAAAGTTTGAGGGCCTAACACCACAGGCAATATTTTTCGTAAGTTTAAATTGATTTTACTTGTTTAAAGA
>VMBQ01005047.1:16664-55721 GCA_007657795.1 Dreissena rostriformis | reverse complement strand
GGATCCTGGACTAAGAATATTATCACAAAGTATAAAAAAAAAAAAAAAAATAAAAAAAAAAAAAAAAAAAAAAAAAAAAAAAAAAAAAAAAAAAAAAAAAAACAACAAAAAAAAAAAAAAAAAAAAAAAAAAAAAAAAACATAAATTGAACAATGATGAATTATTCACATACTTAAATGCAATTCAGTGTTGTTACAGTACTGTAGTCGGTGCGATAAATCAAGTGTACTGTACTGTACTGTAGATTATTTTCAAGTATTGACTATCCATTTTTCACACCAGGAGGTTTACGTCTGCTGCATTGTTGAGGCTTGAAAAGCCACAGGTTGTGAACAATTGGGTGCGTGTGTGCATGTACTGTATTTCTTTGTTCCTTCCTCACCTGAATAATTACATGACAGTGTGTGATGATGAATATGCATTATCGTGCTTATGACAATGTGTCCTGTCCAGTGGCAGAGCTCCTGCAGGCTGCAGTTTAAACTCGAAAGGTGGGAAGAATTTTAAATATTAAGAGCTTAATTCGATGCATTGATCTCTGACTCACTGAAAAACATATTTTAAAGTCGACATGGTCTTGTGCCATGTGGCATAACCAGAGTACCTTTTAAGCCCCACCTATATTGTATTGTCACCACCAAAACAATTTACATTGACCCAGAATGGGAATCGAACACTGGTTTCTGGTGTGACTGCACCAAATAGACCAGTTTCACAATACCTACACTGTAACTATTTTAAGATATCACGTGACACGTCGAATCTCAGAACGAGGCTGAACGTGATAACATTCTTTTCCTACATGTATTTTATGCAGATGGTGGAGAATATCGATGATTATTAACATTATTACATTATGTAACCCAGCCAGAAAAATCCCCGACCACAATGGGGATTGAACCCGGGACCTCCCGGTTCCTAATCAGGCAGACACTCTACCACGTCGCTATAAAAGCTAGCTCCTATAGCAAGGCAGTATAAGTTTTTCTTATACCTAACCCTGCTACACACACACCCTCCATTTGCGAAATTCTTCCACGAATGTCCTACTGCCACGACATTTGTGGGACGTCTGACACACATGGTGGGTTTTTTACGTTGGGTGCCAATGTAACCCGCCAGAAAAATCCCCGACCACAATGGGGATTAAACCCGGGACTTCCCGGTTCCTAATCAGGCAGACACTCTACCCCGTCGCTATAAAAGCTAGCTACTATAGCAAGGCAGTATTAGTTCTCCTTATACCGAACCCTGCTACAATTATGTGTTTAGTAAATAAATTATAAGTAGTTCTTAAATAAACCATTAAAACACCTAAATAATAAGTCAACGAAATAATATTTTGTACAATTTTATTTCATGTTTATTCAAATACGAGTACCGGTAACCCATTAACACATCAGAGTAAAGGTGGTCTGAAGACTAGTCTTATTTATAAGACGTGCAAAGGATTTAGAGATACTTTTTATATAGGCCAAATTATTTTGCTCCAAATATTACCCATATAAAAAGTAGCTTAATATTTCTGAGCGTCAACAAGTTGGACTAGTCTGAAGACTTAACATCGATAATTGTTCAAAACAAAGATATAAATAAAATTAGCCGCAAAATAAAATACATAGTATTATATAATTATAATTCTCAAGATGTGTTGAATCATCCATTAGACAAAGCACTTGAAAACGCGAATTACATATTACTATTTAAATGATATGTTAATTTTCTTTAACATTGAATAAAATTTCTTTTAGAGTGAAAGACAATACTGTATAATTATTATATACAAAATTGAACTGTCTATGCATGTATATTGAAATGTCTTGAAAGTGATTATGAGTGATAAATATATAGCTTTTTATTTCATAAATCTGTGGTGGTCAAACGAAAACGCTTGTTTTAGTTATGTTGTTCCGAACGGTATCAGGACATTCGTTCCCACGGACAATCGTTCCTATGCTAATTTTGACAAGGCGGACATTCGTTCGTACGTTGTATTAAAGCCACACACCTTATTTGGCATAGTAAATTTAAGTATAAATAATAAACATATATTTTATCTATGCCAATTAGAATATATCTGGTGGTTACGAGGTAGAAATCCTTTTTTTTTGCGCTTTAAAACTTAAAAATAATTGCGTTTGTCGAAATGGACGTACACGTCTTGAAATCCTACTTTCGGTTTTAAAAGCTGTACCGTTTGAAAAATAATAAATTACTTGCTAACTAGGCTATAGATTTAATTTCATATATGCCAATTAGAATATATCTGGTGGTTACAAGGTAGAAATCCGTCTTTTTTGCGCTTTAAAACTAAAAAATAATCGCGTTTGTCGAAATGGACGTACACATATAGAAATCCTACTTTCTGTTTTAAAAGCGGTGATTCCCAGTTGAAAAATAATAAATTACTTGCTAACTAAGCTATAGATTTAATGATTTTGCACACTTTCAAATTGCATCTATATGTATTGATTAACATGTACTTCAGTTCAAGGTGTGTGGCTTTAACAAACCGGACAATCGTTCATACATTATTTCGACAGCTCGGACATTTGTTTCTATGGTATTTGACAGTCCGGACGTTGGTTCCTACAATTAAATGCAAAACTAAACAACAGAGCAATTTTCCGATCAAAGATTATCATCGTTAATTAGCCGACAATTTAATTTACCAATCTTGTTGACAGTAAGCGGATTCAGAATGAGCCGTCCAATATGATTTTAATTGATTAGTAGAGTAATGTATTAACTGACTGACAGTTTGTGGACAATTCATTTAACGTAACTTGCTAACTCTAAGCCGTTACAAAACAGTTTGACGATTATTTTACTTTGATTTCGCAAACTGTGAAAACAATTTGTATGTATAATTATGGCCCATTCCTTAAAATTTACTTCCAAAATATAATTTCTAACCAACAACCGCGGTCATTCTGTAGGTCATTTGTACGCCAAGAAACACACGTCTTACTCTATAATACGATGGCTTAGCAAAAAAAAAGCTTCGATTTCTTATTTTGCATTACTTCATAATTACAAGTTAAATAAAGAACAACATATCAACTTGTAATGCGGTTCTAATTGTTTTATTCTGTTAAATTGTTTTCACTTATTATGGTCAATTTTAGTAAGGAACGAATGTAATGGATAACAATAATGTATGGGAGATTGTCAGGGCTGTCAATTTAATGCATTAACTAATGTCCGGGCTGTCAAAATAACGTTGGAATGAATTCCGGGATGTCAAAATAATGTGAAAACGATTGTCTGGGATGTAAAAAAAAACTTAGGAACGATTGTCCATGGAAACGAATGTCCGGCAATCGATCCGTACACTCTTCATATGACTACGTAATGTCAGAGTTTTATTTTACCAGTACCCGCTGAATACGTTAAATGTTTAGCATTACATTTTTTTAATATTTAAAATGTATATGTATTAAGCACTTTATTATTATGATTTAACTAGCTAATATCTATTTAGTTTCTGACAATATGTTTGTACTTAACTGACAAAATACTTATTTGTTTAAAAAAAATCATGATACATATAGAAAACTCTCACGAATCAGCGGGCTCCCCACTTTATCCCATTAAAAATGGTGAAATATTTAAAAAGAAATCACTGAAAATGTTTTCTGGGTCGCGCTTTTGTTTACAGTTTTGTCCCCACACAAAAAAAAAGTCACATGGTATAGGCACCGTGTGTTTTGGCAACTGACTTTAAATGTACATATTACAAAATCTTACATATATCTAATTAAAGCAACAGTAACTGTTGAGTATTTGGCGTTAAATTACTTCAAGAGATGACTACGCAATACTACTACCATGAGACATGGAGGTATCATAAATTGTGTTTAATGACCAGACATCCGCAACGTGTGGTTTATAACACCTTGTTGTTATTTAGAATATGTCATCTCAGTATCTGATCATAATGAGATAATGGGTTTGTGCTGAACACAGGGGCAAATTAAACAACAGATATATCAATAAACAAGATTATTATTAGATCTTTGATTAAACACGGCGATTAAAATGCTCAAACGAAGAGTGTCAAAATGTGTGGAAACAAGTGAATAAAAACAAGTACTTTTTAATAATCAAGAAAATATATTTAATGTATTGACACTTAAAATGGGAAGTATATATTTACTGACGATGTCTGTCATCTTGTGTTGACAATAACGTTTCGTCGCCGAATGTTCAAAAGCGTGATGGGTTGAACTTAGTTGCGTGGTATAAGAAATGGCATCACGTTCAGCCTCGTTCTGGAATTCTGCGAGTCACGTGACTTCGCGCTCTTATCGATTTTGGCTTATTGTGAAAAGGGTCTTTTGGCCTTTATTATCAGGCGATTAATTACTTGTAAATGAAAACCCACGGTGTACACTTTTTTGCATTAAAATTATTATTAATATTTATTATTTTAACTAATGGATGTTGTATTGTTTGATTGAGTGCTGATCATAATGAATTAAAATTAAAATATTTTATGTATTTATATTTCAGCACTTAAAAAAATCATCTTATCAGATGAAGATCAGTACCATATATTATTGGATCGCTGTACAATACCTGTGAAAAAAGCTACATAGTGGTGAGTAATTTTAAAATAAAAGGGGACTTGTTTACATACTACCAATTGAACTAAATTAAAACTAAATGTGTACCGTACTGTTTTGGGGAATAGTCGAGTGGTAACACTCTGGTCTACCATTCCAGAGGTCGTGGGTTCAATCCCTGGCCGGGGCACCGGAAATTTCAGAAATGCTTCAAGTGTTTCCCACCCAGCTAGAGATATACTGGTATGAAACCCAGGTAATTCTAGCGTGTATGGGTGCTATACACTGAGCACGTAAAAGAACCAAGGAATCTATTCGCAAAGAGCTAGGGTATTGAACCCGGATTCCTTGTATCTCAAACTGCCTCTTCCGCTTGCTGTCTCTTCAGCAAAAAACAAAGGACCCATTTGGAAATAAGTTCTTGCACTTTCATGGGTTATCCTTGACTGCAAGGTCAAAAGAAATACAACCAGACACACACGTATAGACTGGTCATGTACTTAATTCCGGCCACTTTTTGGGCTATTTTTGAAAATTCCTTTGTTTAAGGCAACTGGTTGAAACTTAACTTCACATATATAATCCTGGGTTTAAAACTCACCTTACATGAAAATTTTGATAGAATTGGATCAGTTTATGTTACTTTTATGAACAGAAATTAATGACATATAGATTCTTAACTATCAATTTTTGTAGGTCAATTGTACTTAAAATGTCAACCACTTTTTAGTTTATCCTACATGTATTATTACAAGCCAATATCTTTAGACAAATGTCCTCATTTTAACTCATTCCATACTACAGCCTTATCTCTGGGCAACCCCTGACAGTAATAGCCTTATCTACCCCTAGATAATCAGTACCCTGTTTAGCTCAGAATGCCTGACAGATTGTTATCTGTTTATTGTTAGTGGTGTGAAATAAGGCTCCTTAGGTATTGTCTTGTTATTTTGATGACTGTTTATGTAACACAGGTCATGTTTGTCATTTTATTATTGTATTGCCAATTAAGAAAATGGATATGGAATCATATGAAAATTTCAAAATCTTGCATAACTTATATAAAAAAATAGATTATTTCCAAAATAATGTTTCCAATACCATAATTATGAGTTATAGTCCTATAATTCAACTAAAAGTATAGCTTCTGTAAAATGAATAATTAATTTAAAACTGCGTTACAAAAATTCTCCTGTAATTGGTCCATCAGGCAATTCCAAGGATTAAATAGTGTACTGATTTTCCCCATGGTCTTCTTTTCAACTAAGATAGCTTATTTATTTTTATTTTGTTAAAAATAGAGAACATTATTGAACTTTTTTCCATTTTTAGCTCATCTATTTTTTTTTTTAAATATGAGCTATTGTCATCACTTGAGCGTCGGCGTCAGCGTCGGCGTCTGCGTCGGCGTCTGTGTCCGGTTAAGTTTTGTTTTTAGGTCCACTTTTCTCATAAAGTATCAAAGCTATTGAATTCAAACTTAGTACACTTACTAACTATCATTAGGGGACTGGGCAGGCAAAGTTACATAACTCTGGCTGGTATTTTGACAGAAATATGTGCCCTTTTTATACTTAGAAAATTGAAAATTTGGTTAAGTTTTGTGTTTAGGTCCACTTTATTCCTAAAGTATCAAAGCTATTGCTTTTATTCTTGCAACACTTACTAACTATCATAAGGGGACTGTGCAGACAAAGTTATGCAACTCTGACTGGCATTTTGACAGAATTATGGCCCCTTTTATACTTAGAAAATTGAAAATTTGGTTAAGTTTTGTGTTTTGGTCCACGGTACTCCTAAAGTATTATAGCTATTGCTTTTAGACTTGGAACACTTGCTAACTTGTAGGAGCAACGGTCCGGGTTGTCAAAATAACGTAGGAGCGACTGACCAGGTTGTCAAAATAATGTAGGAGCGACTGTCCGCCTTGTCATAATTAGCGTAGGAGCGAATTTCTGTGGGAGCGATTGTCTGGGAATTTGTTTTAAAATGTTCAAAACTTTTTTTAAAGTAAGCATTTTTATTCCATTTTTTTTTTATTTCATATGTAAATACATATAATTATGAATATGTTGAAGTCTAATATATATATATTTTTCAATATACAGCTTGTACCACACACGTACATTTTAGTGTTTTTTTTTTACAATTTCTTTACTATTTTTTTCTTTAATTGGACTCTGTTTATTTTGCAAACATTTTGCTATCTAACACCATCCAGAAGTATAAAATTACCTAACAAATAGATACATAAGTAACATATTGTGTTGTTGTGTCTATTAAAAAAAACATTAATGCCATTAATATTTATTTATAAGGTCGGGTATATACAACATTTTAAACACAAGCTCTGGAGAGCTTTTAAAGCCGACTTATAAACTAAACATTTACACGATAACAACATAGCACACACAATTACATTACTAAAATCTATCTTTTAATTGCATTAAATCAAAAAAGATGAAATTAAATACCTAAAAAATGAATTTAAAAATAGGTAGGGGCTAAATGTAACTAAGGGGCAAATGTCCTAGGGGGCTAATGTCCTAAGAGGCTAATGCCCTAGGGGCTAATGTCCCAGAGGGCTAATGTCCTACACTCAAAACTACGGCAACAAAAATGGCTTTTAATTGAAAATATATCATATTAGTAAATGTGATGTNATTTACGCACAGGCATTTTGCCCAGTTTTCTCAGAACACGCCACATATGTGATATATGAACCTTGCTGCACATCAAAGGTTTACCTGTCA
Source organism: Dreissena rostriformis (assembly GCA_007657795.1). NCBI lineage: Eukaryota > Metazoa > Mollusca > Bivalvia > Myida > Dreissenidae > Dreissena > Dreissena rostriformis. Next base: position 48,400 of record VMBQ01005047.1, on the reverse strand, counting down.
GTGCTTTTGCGCAATGTTATGTTCGCTTGTGTCTCATAGGCAAACATAGACCAAGTCGATATAATATGAAAATTATATAACAATCACTTGACGTCTTATCTTAAAGAATAACATGTGATATGCCCGACCGGAATTATATAAGGGCGCGGCAAAGTAAGTCTGAAATTGTGCGCATCTAAGGAATATGTTTAATAATTTCATATTAACGTTTAACGTGTTTCCTCATAGTAACATAGTATTTTTTTTATTTAATTATAAAAAGATTAAGTTCTTTCTATTAACATATAATGATATATTCGCTAAGAACTTACAAAACACACGGTTCTTCTAAGACTTTACTGGTGATCTAGTTATTGACCTGATTTATATTCTCGTGTATACTATGATTTACGATTAATTAAAATGTAAGTGTATGCATCACTCAGATTGTTAACTCGATAATAATATTTACTCTATACTGCTGGGTTAGATTAAAGCATGAGACGGACCAACGAACACACAACTTACTATTAAACAGTTCTTTAGTCATTTATGTATTCATTTGAGTTTATGTACAGCTTTCAATCGTAACATAAGTGATATTAATTAACTTGTAGAATTAGTTTATATCACAAGTGTTGTATGTAATATGCGTATGATAACCATAGTGTAACACAAGCAACAAACAGTTTTACCCGACAAGGAGGAATGATCATACTCAGATCTGATTCCCGTTTAAATTGTGTTCGATGTACGATTTATTTTTCTTTATGAATAATAAACATTATCTAAAATGGCGAAAATCCTATACAAAATAACACGGATAAACAAAACTAAATATTTTTTATTTATTTTTTTAATTATCTAGTGCTGCTATCAAAAGACATGTATTAATAGTATGGGCGTATCGAACGGCCCACGATACATACATACATCATTTTATTTGGGCCTAAAACGCAAACATACCAATATCCAATCATGGAATGTCAATCAGATGCAAACAGTCCAAATCAAGACAAAGCGTGAACTGTTATGAAACTACAATATTGTCCCTACAAGTGCTAACAATTGCTATATCTGACTGAACAAAATCGTATATTTTACATCTATCCATGTGTCTAATCACGAACACCAGCGTAGCAAAAAATCCCGAAAGATTAATATCACACATATATAATACGTTGCCATGACATGAAATATCGTGAGGGAAAAGGCTGGCTAAATTTCGTTTTCATAAATGTGGCGTGTTCTGAGAAAACTGGACATAATGCTTGTGCGTAAATTGTCATCCCAGATTAGCCTGTGCAGTCCGCACAGGCTAATCAGGGACGTCAATTTCCGCTTATATGGAATTTTTCGTTTAAATGATGTCGCTTCTTAGCGAAAATCCAGTTTAGGCGGAAAGTGTCGGCCAAGATTAGCCTGTGCGGACTGCACAGGCTAATCTGGGACGACACTTTACGCACATGCATTTTAACCAGTTTCTCAGAACACGACACAAATTTTGATGAAATGAGACATTTTACTATAACTAGGATTTTGAAAGGCTGCAACATTAAATTATTCAACAGTGGAAAACAAACAAATTAAATTAAATACATAGCAACTCAAACACCTCAATAGAAGCTCTTGAAGAAACATTTATAAGTGTATAGTTGTTATAGCTTATAGTTATATTTCATTGCGTGTGTTTATATACGTGGATTAAAATAGTAGAGATCAAATAGACAATGGCTCCTAAAATGTGTGGAGAACAGCAGTATTCTCTGATAAAAATTAACATGTCGTCTGTTCAAGACGTTTTGGAAATAGGATAGTGGGCAAACACTGCCAACAAAGTCTGTTTAAGTCCCTGTATGATGCTATGGGCAGCATATTAATGATAATTTAAGATTGGAAAATCTGCAATTTGGTTTTATATTGACCTATTTAACAAACATTAACATAACAATAATAAGAATTGTATAATACCAGTGGAGGTACAAAAACAATAGCGAGAAGTTAAAGACTTCCAAGCAATCACCCATACCTTTGAACAACAGATTTGGCTTAGGTGCGCTTCGAAAATAACACTGATCATTATGTGTTAACCCTTTGCATGCTGGGAAATTTGTCGTCTGCTAAAATGTCGTCTGCTGAATTTCTAAAATTAGCATTTTCATCGATTTTTTTCAAAGAATGCTATCAGAATAGCAAACAGTTTGGATCCTGATGAGACGCCACGTTTTGTGGCGTCTCATCTGGATCCAAACTGTTTGCAAAGGCCTTCAAAATCCGGTTCCAGCGCTCAAAGGGTTAAATACGTTTTTGGATCCCGCATGTAGAAACTAGTATGACGTAGAAAGGAATTTGGATAAGTTATTTTAATTGTGTTTGGATCGTTTTATTTAATAATGAAGGCATAAACTATGTTTGTAATAGCGGTGTTCAATTGGAGTGATATTGCAAACGTGTATATACAGTCACTTATACATGTGTTTTAATTATTTAATGTAATACATTTTTAAGTTTTAACGGTTCAATTACTTGACTAAAGCTTAAAGTGTAACTTTATCTAATTTTGTACCAAATACAACTTTAGGCTGCGTATTATTTCATCTAATGTTCATGAAACCTTTTTCCAGAACATTGGACTATGTTCACCCAAAACATAGAGCATATGTTAGTTATAGTGTTATGTCAAAACAAAAAAACTTATTATAAGAATTATATTATATTATGATTTAGCCCGATTGTTTTCCTGTATGTGTTTAATCTTACCAAAATGTTACCAATATATTAATGTTATAACCAAAAACTGAGTGTTGTGCGAGCGTAGTGAGCAAGAAAGAAATCAACATACACCTTCTTCATATGTTTCACACGGACAATTTTGACAAAAATGACAACATTTTGCTAAAAGCAAATAATTCAGAAAAGTATGATAATAATGGAAATATAGAAGGATTTTCAAAATGTAAGATTTCCTTCCAAATATAGGAAAATAATAGAAAACGGTTGACCGCCTGCACTTCTCTTTAAAACACTTCTCGAAGTAGGTCTGGAAAGCAACTATCATTGCATCGTAAACCGGTTATTACAACACAAGGAAAAAGGTAACGGTTCATATGACAAAGCAAACTCGCTTGCGTGTAATCGTTTAAATATCACGTCGTTTCATCTGTTGAATTCCCTTACGTCATTGGATACGGAACTGTTTACGTGAATACAAGCTATTTCAAAACGTATCTCAACGGTCAATTTAGAAGAGTAAAATACGTGATTGAACGCGAGTTCATATGATGGACTAAACCGAGCAGTTACGTATTGTTGTTCGGGTAAAGGGTGTTTGTTTCCTGTTGAAACCAAATTATCACCAAATAATAACCAGGCTTATATATTCTAAACAAGACGATGCTTTCAACAAATGCACAACACTTATTTATAAATATACCAGCCAGAGCTCTAGATAAGATGCGAATCTGCGTATTTACGCATTGAAAAAAATAAAAAACGCTTTAAAAATCGGCCCATGTACGTAACATTACGCAATGCAAATCTCGGTACGTATTTATAATCGATTAAAGTGCGTAACCGGCCAAGATTGAATGGGATGATAATGAGTTGCTACAAAGATCTTTCAACAAAAATACTCTGCCATAGAGTTATCCAGATTCATGAGAGCACCGGGTTACCCGAGTTTGCTAAGCTGTGCAACATAGGCCTGTGTATGGTAGTTACCAGTGTGGAATGTAAAAGAAGTTTCAGCACACAAAACAGACTGAAAAATAAGTTTCGAAGCTCTCTCAAAGAAGAGAATCTTGAAATGCTGATTGCCACAAACATTTACCAGGTCCCTGTAGGATCATATAACCCATCTAATGCAGTACTGGTCTGGCTGAAAGATAAAAAGAGGAAAAAGAAAAAAAAATCAGGGTTACAAGCCCCGGGCCACGAAAGTGAAGACAAGTTCAGATCAGTGACTATGAAAAGAACAAGTTCAAGTTATAAAGTTTTAGATGTTTTAAGTTAACTTACATAGACCACAGGCAGTGTGACTTTATTTTCAATTGCACAAGCAATGCCATAACTTAGTTTAATTGTTCTACATGAACCAATCAAGACAGAGATACAACTCATGTAAGTTGAATATATATCACCATTTAAAATTTATTTTGTTTGCATTAATTAAAAACAAATAATAAATATATTTCTATATAAAACACGTCATGTACTATGTCAGTTTTCTATGGAAAACAAAAATACCCTTCAATATTCCTAAATACCCTTTATGGCTGAAACTAAGGAGTAAAATACCCTTTAACAATAATATCAGGGGGTTAAAAAACCTTTAGACTAAATCCTTATCTAGAGCTCTGATACCAGCCTATATGTTAATACACCAGCCTATAGATTGTAAGCGATATGTTTCAGAAAGACATATGATTGAAAGAAGCACGTCCTCCGAGACCGTAATACGGACTTATTTATTCCCTGAATGGTCATTTTTATGAAACCCTTAATTGCAATACAAAACCTTACGTCCTATATCAAAGAAAATACAAAGTATTAGTATTCTTAATGCTGCTTTTAAACCTGAAATCTATACTTTTGAGCATGTAACATAAAAGCTTTCATGTATGAATATATCCAAAACGTTCTTCAAGTTTTGTAAATGCACCATCAGTTCACAATGGATTGAGTTTCAATTTGTTTGATTCGAGAACATTTAGAAAAAATAGACCATTACAAGAAGCAATGTTAGAGTGTATCACAGCATTAAGTCCGCCCTGCTGGTTTGGTTGAAATTGCAATATAACTGGATGATATATTGTTTCAGATAATACATGTTTTACGTTTGCTAGAGTAACATTTGTAAATATCAACGGCTTTCTTACATTATAAGAAAGAAAATATTCATTTAAACTCCATTTAAAGTGAAGTTGTTTGGTTGTGTTACACTGAAATGTGTGGGCTATTGGTACATTGTCTAAAATAGAAAATATGGTGGATGGTAGCGGTCAAAATTACACATAATTTTATGACATATATCACTTTTACATTATTTACATACTATATAGTGTACGTGTGCCTATAACTATGTTTTGTTATTTTTTTATTATGTGTTGTACAAGAAAAATTCGTTATGGTAATAGTGCGCTGGAATCAATAGCATACCATACTATTACATGTGGTTAACATACTAACGGTATGCCCGTCCATCTGTGTAACATCCCAATGCGTGGCATTGTCACCATGACCCTAGTAATAATCATTAGATAATCACCACAACCATTTACGTGAGTCTTAATAGATACTAGTAGGCAAGCCGAGAACGTCACAATGTTACCTTGTGCGCTAGTATAATGCTTTTGAATATAGTTTAGAAACCTGTTTAGAGTTATCAGTAAGCAATGTTGTGACGGTACTATAGAGTTTAATTTACTTTCGTGTAATAAACGACTGATAAAATGTTCGAGGAGTGCCACTTATACGATTGGACTATACGGGAGTTGGTTTAAACACTACTTATTTAGTTCATAGAAAGTACATAATAAGCAATACAATACAAAACATACATACTATTTTCGAACAAAATACAAGGCAGGTAGAAATTGCAGTATTGCTTTACATAAAGGCTGTAGTATACAATTTGACAGAATTGAGAAAAAAGCTCGAGGCTTATGCTTTGTCTCTCTTCTGTCAGTTAGAAGCGCTGCTGTTATGGTGTAAACAACCAAACGTGTAACNATCTTTTCAAGTTCTATTTCATCTTGTGTAGTAATGTTATCCCAGACTATATCAGCATATTCGAGAATTGGTCTGATAAATGTTGTGTATATCAATAGAAGGGACTTTCTATCGAGCGTAAGCTTAAACGTTCGCATTAAATTGATTCGCTTCCATGCTTTCTTCTTGATTGATTCAATATGGTCATGCCAAGAACATGAATCAGAAAAATTTAAGCAGAGATGTTTATAAGACGAAACCTCAGTGATTTGACAGTCGTTGAGAAAAAGAGGGGGTGGATTGGGCGGTTGACTTTTCTAGACATTATTAAGGATTCGGTTTTGGATGGATTGAAGGTAACCAACCACTTATCAGCCCAGGAATGTTTTTTTGCAAGTTCAGAGTTAAGATGATTAGCCGCATCAATCGGGTTGTCGACGATTATATATAGAGTAGTATCATCTGCAAATAGGCGAATTGGACAGTGAATATCTCGTACAATGTCGTTGATGTATATAAGAAAGAGGAGGGGCCCTAAGATAGACCCTTGAGGAACACCAGCATTTATGGGAAATGGGTCAGATTGGCAGCCGGAGATTACAACACACTGGCTCCTCTCATGTAGGTAGTCTTTTAGCCAAGATAGAATATTGCCGGAGATACCACTTAGTCGGAGCTTGTGAATAAGTCCTTCATGCCACACTTAATGCCTTAGAAATGTCAAAAAATATGGCTCTAACCTCTTTACCTTCGTCAAGGGCTTTACAAAAGGAGTGATATATTGAGACTAATTGGTTGACAGTGGAATCTTTTGGTATGAAACCTGATTGAAAAGGGGTTATAAAGTCGGTAGCCCTTAAATGGTTAAAATATATTTATGGAGGATTCTCTCCAGACATTTACTTAAAACGCTTAAAAGGGAGATCGGTCTATAATTTCCAACATCCTGAGGATCAGACTTTTTGTGAAGTGCACAGACAAATGCTTCTTTCCAGCTCCGTGGAACCCTTCCAGTACTGATGGAACAATTAAAAAGATTGTGTAGTGGACATGCAATCTCAGATGCAATTTGCTTTTAGACTTGACTATTTATTTAGTCCGGTCCTGATGCCTTTCCCGTTTTTATTACATTTATGGAATCTATAACATCTTGACGGGCAATGATGAGATCTTGAAAGACGGGGCAATCTGACTCTTGGGAATGTAAGTTGTGCATATTCGTACTGGGTATAGTTAAAGTGGATTGAGTTTGGAAGAAGGCATTTAGGACATTCGCTTTATCAAGGGGTGACTCATATATGGTACCATTGTGAATTAATGGAGGCATCTCGTTATGTGAGGTTTTTTTATTTGTGATTTTTTTTTAGTATTTTCCTGAAGTCGGATGAGGAGTGTTGGTTTTCGCGTATTAGTTTAGCAAGATTATCAAAGTGAACTTTTTTTGCTGATTTGACAAGATAATTTACAATATTACGCTGTTGGCGATAAATGCACCAGTGACGATCTAAATTAGTAGCCTTGGCCTTTTTGTAAGCTCGTTTGCGGCGTCGGATTCCCTTTCGAATAGTATTATGTAGCCATGGAGGATCCGCTGTTCTTATTGTAACTACTTTCGATGGGATAGTACACAGAAACAGATAAGTTGACGTGTGAAATTTTAGGTATATATGTCAATATTATTAAAGCAGCAATTGTTCCAATCAAAGTTATGTACAAGTTGTCTTAGCTTAGTGTAGTCTCCATCTTTGTATTTCCATATTTTACGTTTAAAATTTGGCCCAACTTTTCTGTTGAAGTTTATGACGCAGTAGACTGGACAATGAAACCGAATTTGTTGGTTAAGAAAAGGTTCTCCAACGCCACTTTTTAGCACTGTCAATGAAGATGTTAACATAAAAAGGTCAAGAAGAGAATTCGAGGTTTCAGTGAAATGAGTAGGTTCGTTAATAATCTGTGTGAGATTGTACTGCAAAAGAAGGGAGTAGAGGTTAAAATCACCTGTGATAACAATGTTTTCAATACCGGTGTCAACGGCTAGTGAGATCGAATCGTTAATGCATTCTAGTATATAAGGAATAGAGTTAGGTGGTCTACAGAAAGATCCGAATAAAAGACGCCTTCCCTTGATACGTAATTCAATCCATATACATTCTAGATCGTCTATTTGTAGGTCAGGTCACTCAATGACAAAGAGATCATATTTTATGTATACTAGAATTCCTCCATGGGGATCGTTATGTCTATCCCGTCTGAACGGCGTATGATAAGAAGGGAAAAGTAAGTCGGCAGAGGAAGACATATCAAGAGAGTTGTCGGGTCCAGGATTTTGATGGACATCGCCTCCTCTAAGAAGAAGAATTGCCAGCCAGCAAACTAACTCGAACATATTCAATTGTTGAAGACCTTTACTTTTCATTGTAAGAGAGTAGAACAAACCTATCCTCATCCTGTATACACCTATGTCAGTGTACATTATGTAATTCCAGAGTGAAAGAAATGAATGGATGAGGAAAAGCTATCGTGCGCCCGGCCCGCGAGAAGTGGAGGAGTGAGAGGAGGAATATTATGAAGAGAAGAATAACAAAAATAAACATGAAGTTTTGTCATGTTGATGTTTTAAAGAGATGGTAAAACCTCATTTGATAAAGTAATATTTTGGGCTTTATTAATGATACAAAAAGTGAAACTTCTATTCGATGATTGCGTAGTAGCATAAAAGTGCAATAATCTACGGAACATGGACATAGTAGTCAAACCGAAAAATGGCAAGCTTTTTACAAGCTTGTAGTATATGCCAATGAGGCGTGTTAACGGGAGTCTGTGTTTGTAGAATGTGCATGATTTCAGCAAGCTAAATTAAGAATACATGTGCAAGAAGAATGTGTCGCAGGAGTTTAGGCACAAGTTAGGGGTGAGTGAACGTGTTAATTGTATTTGTTTCATATTAAGAGTTTGCAAATAATTTCGGGTGAAATGGATTTTAAAAAGTTCATCTTATTGGATGATTTTTAATGAAAAAAATGTGTTGTAAAAAAATTAAAAAATGGATGTGTGTGTTCTCCAAAGTGTAAATATTCATATTTCAAGCTTATGGATCAATTAATTCAAGGATTTGTTACCAGCTGGTGAGTGTTAAATAGCACACCACAGTTGAAAGCAGCATTTGGATATGAGTGTACAAGAATTAAGTCAGGTAAGTTCTTACAAATCATAGTAGAAGTTAGATATTTGATATTTGGTAGGTTAAATAACTGCATGGATAATTAACTTAACATATGGACTTACTTACATTCAGTCAACATGAAAACACAATAAGTCTAACAATTAAGTTGCTGTACAAACAAGATAATTAAATCATCTAGCAGCTGAGCTTCAGAATATATGGGTGTTAGTGAGTACACATGCAATATAAAATTAAGTTGCTTTACAACATAATAAACTGAAATTCTAATATATAAGTGTTTAAGAGTTCACAAGTAATATATAACCAAATTGGTGTACAAAATAGGATAAATCATCCAGTAAATGAGGTTCCGGTACATAAGTGATAGATAATACACAAGCAATTTACAATAAAGTTGCTGTACAAAGAAAGATAACTCACCCAGCAACTAAAGTTCAAATATAAATACTAGAAGGTACACAATCAATACACACAGACATAACATATTTTCAAGTTACTTATACAACATTACCATTTATCATATATACCATTAATATGAAGTATCTAAAACATATATTATGTTCAAATATAAGTGCTAGAGAGTACACAATCAATACACATATGCATAATATATTGTCAAATGATTTATACAACATTTCCTTTTGTCATATGCATCATTAATATTTATTATCTTGAACATATATTATGCTCAACTATAAGTGCTTGAAAGTACACATTCAATACACACATGCATAACATACCAACAAGTGACTTAAAGTTACAACATTACCATCTTATCATATAAACCATTAATATTTATTGTCTAATTACTGATTATGTACATAATTACCGTTTGTTACTTTACATTCGAACTTTAAAATACTTTATAATGAAACAAAACTGGAACAAACGTAATATGGTAACGTGCAGCAATATGCATGACTTTGAATCATAATCCATTAAAATACATCGAATATATATACATACATAGGCCCTCCATGTAAAAACGTTAACATAAAAACAGAGTAACTTCATCATGGAATTTCATCCATATGAATGTCGAATTCTTCGGTTATCTTACGTTAATCCCTTAAACATAGCTATTTGACGTGTATGTATACCATCGATTCAGGAACTGTTGTGTATTTGTTGAAAGTTACAAAGTTTCTCAAATTACTAACGATGTTCGCCATACAGCATTTTTGATAACACTTAATCGTGCATTATGTGCTGATGAAAGACCGCGGTTTACTCTTTCATCTATTGGTTAATCGGTTACAGCAAACTGTAAACACGTAGACACTACAGAAGGGTTACAAGTCGTTGATTTGTCACCTATCCTGTGCACGTAAGATCCATAGGCGGCATTGATTTTTTGCAAATACATGTATAAACAAAAATAGTTGCAATTTTTGTACTAAATACGCGTATATATAAAACAATAAAGAAAAGGATATTTGAATGGCACTTAAATAATCGAATAATTTGTATTATTCAAATATTGAAACATTCCAATAATCGTTCCAACCCTAATTCAAACATTACATTTATTACGTGGAAACATGGATCTTAAAGTTTGATTACCACGACCTAAGATATTTTCAAATAATCTCGATGTGTTCGGATGTTTGTGAAATCAAGTCTGGCCGTGATAGTTGTAGACATGCAAGACTTTAGGACGTGCTGGAGAATATATCTTGACTTAATGAGACGGCTTTATTATCGCGCAAGACTTGGTTCATATATGTAAGATGCAATTATCACATTGGTGTACTGTTTGTTGAGTTCAGATTGCTATGGATATGTTGCTTTGGTTAACAATCGATGGTACATATGTGTTTTTTACCTTTTATAATGCAATACAAAATTATTTTAAAAGGTGTGGTAAATTATGTTGACTTTATACATCTATAATTGATTTACAATTTTACATTTAAGCCCAGTCATATGTGCAGAATTCGTACTTACCGTATATACACATTAAAAAATAGTATACGTTTTTCATTTCTTCGTTCAAATTATTTCTGAAGACGTTTATATACATACGTATATATGCATATAGTGAACAATAATGTTAATTTGCAAATAATTACACACTTCTAGTAAAATCAAAGTACTGAAAGTACTGGTGGGGCGATTTTGCTCAAATTTTGTGGTCGTAAAAACACTATGAACATGTGTCATGGGGACAAAGTACGCACACCGAGTAAATAGTTTTATGAATTAACTCTATTTTTGTCTCAACAAAATGAAAACACTGATTGATTTGATGTAGGACTGAATGACTAGTCTAAGAGTAGTTTAGCTGCTGTGAAAGTGACAACCACAACATGTATTTTGTGTGTAAGGAAAAAATTCTAAACTGGCATGAAGAGCACGGGCGAATTTTCATATAAAAAATTTGTATTGCAGAGAACATTGAGATGTTTACTTTGACAGTAAAATATGTAGCGCGTGGTAATTAAATTGTGTCGCCCATATCGCGAACGCAGTCGATTTCCTTAAACGAAAGAACATAAATGCGCTGTATTGGGTAAGTGTAGATAGTTCAGTATTGAACCGATATTTCGTCGCTGTAAACATCTTCCACGAGGACTGCGTGTAACTCGGGTATAATGTCACAGTGAAAAGACGTTGCCATGGATGGAACGCGCGCTGCAAGCTGATGATGTCAAACTGTTACAATCCAATGGTGTTTGTCGCACAACGAGTGTGTAAACACCGTGAAGGCGGGCAAAACTGGATTGAACTGGATTTATCGATGAGCATTTCAGAAGGGAAATTTTTTATTGTTAAATTGGTCACGTGATAATGTTTGTTCGCATTAATACGAATACAATGCGATCGGAGCTATTTAGTTTGCGAATGCAGAATCTGGATGCAAAGTGGTTAATTGCCGTAACGGACTTTATTCTTCGGTATACGTATATTATGTTACCTATGGGGCGAATTGCAGAAGGCAATCGCCCCAAAAATGTACCGATATCGGGAACGACGTTGAAAATACACACATTTCTGCTACATGTATGGTCCAACTCTTAGTAGTTTAAAACCACATCAAGCAATTAGTTGAAATCACTGGTATTGCATTAGCTTATTGTAATATCTGTATATGGCTGGAAAAGCATGCACATGCTAATTTCAAATTTCCTCAAACAATAATATCGTGTCAGGCTGGATCAATAAAGATATTCACAATTTACGAAGGCTCTTTCCATACAAAATTAAACATATACACGGTGAAACAATTTGTATGTGTAACAATTGTTTTAAGTGATTCATATAATTTCAACTGACTTTAATGAAACAATTAAATTAAATATTCACATAGTTCAGCGTGTGTAACTATTAAACAAATATATGTATTAATAGTTACTTTATCCTTTGTATTACGCTTTCATAGTGAAATAATTGCATTTACCAGACCTTTCATTTTCTCCAATATAGCATGTTCAATATGTTTGACAATTAAATACGCGGAAGAACCTCGCTTTCGCCTTTAAAATCGAGCGGACAGTTTAACAAAAAACAATATAACAAAACATATCGTGTCTTTTCCTTGATTTCAATTAACTACATGACGTGAACGCCACAATTACATTTAAACTCAATTTAACCGAAATGAAGAACAGAAATAACTTTTAATTATTGTGGAAATAAATTAGGACGAATAACAACCAAAATCAATAAAAAACCACTCTCTGATTTTCTTTAAACGGAAGGGACACTCATTAAATGACACAACATCTGAATCAATATGTCTGAGCTGTTTGCGATGCCTTTAAACCGATACAGCGATTCAATTTAGATTGTATTTCGAGCTTTTACAGACTGCTATGAAATTAAAAACTAATTAAGATTATGATTGTTATTAAAAAGCATCATTCGTTTTAGGTGTGTTGATCATTGCGGTGATAACAATGTTGCGCCTTTATATCGATTACACTATCGGAAATGCAACTGCTTAAATAATTTATTTTTAACATGTACTTATGAATTGAACGATCGAAGTTCCGTTTGCATATTGTGAGCCATATTTTGGAAATGTTTTATTGGTTTGGACTGTAACAGCATGTTGATGGTAGGTTTTTATTTAAAAAAGTTTAACCCTAATATTAGACAGGCACATAAAATCACACTTGTGGAAACGAAAAAAACACACTCTTTACATTAAATATATGTTTAATTTGAAATGAGTTAATCTTACCACCACTTACCTCCACTTAAGTTTTATCCAGATATATACGGAGAAAAGTTCGAGTCTTATAAGTAGGCCTATTCGATGTATACTGTTACAACACACTAAGAATGGTTTTACGCAATCGAAGTACTTTAACCAAATGTTACATCTTCATGTTGCTGGAAAATACACGCACACGTCGTAATAGTCCACTATCCTTGCGTCGCATATATTAAACAGTACTGTCACAACTGTTTATGAAAGAGTTCTTAACTACTCGTTATACGGCGAATTAAGCGAACTTTATATTGCATGCAATTTGTAACTGTCTTACATCCAATTATTGATATCTAGAAATGCATGTGAAAATAGCCCGTTTCTTGTTATTATTGGTATATTGTTAAGGCCACGCTAAGGAATCCTTTAAAGGCAATCAAATTGCATTAACCAAATGTCTTCCTGTAATTGGAAATAACACTCACACGCCGTAAAAGTCCAATATCTTTGCTTCAAATAATTAAGTGCTGTCAGGCCTGATAATGAAGGAATTTGTAAGTACTTTTACTAAGGATAATTCATTACAGTTCAACTTAAGGGCAGTCGTATATACTGTGAAAAATAAATACAATGCATTAACTGAATAGCAGATTGATGCAAACATTTTACTCGTCAATAAATACTCATACAATAAAAATATGTAGTGTGTGTGCAAACATATGATGTTTTAAATATCCTCTTTATAAATATAATACAGACAGCCGATATAAAACATTAACATTATAGTTTTCCATGATATTGCATCTGTGATTTTTTCCTGAAAATATATGGGACAGAATACATGTTTGTAAAAACAATCTAATTTTTTAAGAACCAGATTTTTAAGAACCAAAGATCTTTCTGAAATGTAACATACTTAGTGTCACCACCATATGTCAATCACGAACACTATCTTAGTAGAAAGATTAATGCTACTAATGTGGTGATACACTCAACCAGCGAAGTCGGATCAGTGTTTGACGTAATCTTTTTCCAGCACATGCTGAATATTTTATAGCACTTACTGAATTGTTCAATCTGATCCCCAAGAGTTCAACTTTGCAAACTTTCTTTTGGAAAATGGATATTAAGGAAAAATATATTTCGATTCAAAGTAAACATAGCTCGTTTTACTTCATAAATTGCTAATTTGTTCATCGATGATAAAATTATAAACATATCAATTAATAAACTGATGTCATTTACACACTTTGTTTGTTCAATTAAATCCATGCAAAACAATTATAGATGAAATATACTTCCTGTTTGTTTCATACCTAGATAGTTTTTCTCACTGAAGTAAGACAATTATACGAGCGCTTTCTATTACTTAGACTGGTTTGAAAAACATAGCATATACACTGTTTAAGTAGGTGTCTTTACCCTTGATATGCCATCTGTGCGACGTGCATAAAAGGTTAGTGTCGTTGCGGGAAATCAATCGGTTATATTGTAAAATGAAGAATGTTGTATCAAAAACGTACTTTATTAAAATGACATCCGATATTTGTCTCGTTTATTACGGTTAGTATTCATCAACATTTAAAACAACCTAGATTGGCAATACTAAACGAAAAAATATTATCTAGTGCGTATTATGACCGATTTAATATGAGTTCGGTTCCATTGGAGACAAATAATATTACAATTGTAGGCTTAATTAGGTCAACATTAAAGTGTTATTTGTTTCCATAAAGATAACCAAAAAAAACATTGCGGTGGTCAGGTCAGCTATACTTGTTTGCGTTAACTTTTTTACGAGTACATACTTTAATAAGAATATGCAATAACATGAAAAATAGTACCTATCCCAAACATTGACATTATTTTGTCCTTAGTTTAAAGTTAATCATGCGAATATGATTAAATGTAGCGAAACATTTAACAAACAGAATGGTCAACATAGTGTGTGAGCAATGTAGGAAAACATAATCGAAAACATAACCTCAAATACAAAAATAAAACGTACAGGATCGGTACACAAAAAAATGGGTCGGCCAGGTTACATGTTATACACAACGTTTTACTTTACGACTTATTCATATAAGCAACAGATAAGGGTATTATTATATTATCTTGTTTTATTGTCATTACGTTGTCATTGTCATTACTTTTCTGTAGTCATATCCGTTTTACAGCGCTAATCCGAGAGTCGTGAGTTCGAATCTCCAACTAATATGCCTCGTCAATTGCAAAATCGTTATATGGATATTTTTGCTATTTTGTGACCAATCACTAACTGGTTTATTATTAAATCAAGGAAATTGTCATTAAGACAAACAATACTTCTTCTTCTTTAATCTCTGGGTTCCTCTTTTGTACTCCAGAAATATGTGATATATACACCTTGCTGCACATCCAAGGTTTACTTTTCAGGTCTTTCGCGCAATGTTATGTTCGCGTGTGTAGCATAGGCAAACCTAAACCAAGTTGATATAATATGAACATCATATTACAATCTCTTGACGTCTCATCTTAAAGAATAACATGTGATATGCCCGACCGGAATTATATGTGTGCGCAACAAAGTAAGGTTAAAATTGTGCGTATCTAAGGAATATTTGTAATAATTTTATAGTAACGCTGAACGTGTTTCCTCGTAGTAACTAAATGTATTTATTTCTTTAATCATATAGCGTTATGAATTGAGTACTTTCTATTTACATATAATGATATATTATTTCGCTAAAAACTTAAAAAACACAATGCTTTTCTAAGATATGACTGGTGACCTAGTTTTTGTAATCTCCACGAAATTAATCATATGCATTTATATTACGATCGTATCAATAATTAAAAATATAAAGTAATATGCAAAAGTCATATTTTATTCACACCCTTCAATTGCATTGCATAAACGCAGCATTCGAATGACCAACCAAATAATTGTATGTTGCTATTACTTTTAATTGTCCGACTACTTACGGTATATGTCAATTGGCTTTTGTTATTTTCTTGTAGCTGTTTATTTAACCATCTAACGATCGAATGAAAATGGTTCCGTTTTCATTGACACAAGTTCTTACTACTTACACGAAAACCAGACAACACCACATAAATAAAACTAAAATTAATCGCATTTTAATGCATTTCGCATCTGCTTCCCGCCTTTTAAGCTGGGTTATGACTTTATTGACATATTTGATAACGAAATAATGATGCTAACTCCGGGTGCTAACTCTAACAGAGATCTGCATAGTCCGTATGAATACTTGTCTTCCAATCATTACGTTTCGAAAGTAATTCTGTTAGACACATATCGTTGTCACGTGATCAAAATTTAACAATTATTTAAACTAGGGAAGGCATAGAACATCATACTTGATATTTGAATATATTCGATCATCCGGTAGCCAGTCAATGCATGTGGACAAGATCTGAAATATTAAACATTTGACTGGAATCACCTACTTACACATTTCAATTTCCCTCAAACAATTTGGTTATGTATGGCTGGATCTCGAGAATGGCACATTCCATGCAAAATTCAACACTAATGCATCGACGCAATCTGTATCTGTTGCACAAAGGCACGAATACCCATTGGTAAATTCCACATATCCGATTGTAAAGAAAATTATTTTTGAAGAAAGTAGACATTTAATCGCCTGTCTACGTTTCGGGTTTCACATTTTGAGCGGTTCTATAATGTCAGTCGACCAACAACCACCACTGTAACATATGAAGTTCGACTTCACACTTCGTGTAATAAAAGTGTCATCTTTATTGTTCTTGTTATATAATATATTTTTACATTTCAGAGTATTACTAATATTACTAATATACAAATATGTATTTATTTACACAATATGTATACAGTTCTAGTAGTTTATGATTACTGGTAATCAACACTGTAACAGTAATTATTATACGGTATACGAGGGGGCATATTTATATGTGTCAGATCTGCACAACCGTGATGGAATCTGAGAGGCTGGATCTGCTGGGGAAGGAGCAGGTGTTCACATTTTAGCCTCGTTCTAGGAAAAGTGGACTTAATTGATGTGCGCTTATTGGAGTCCCATATTAGGCTGTGCAGTCCGCACAAGCAAATCAGGGTCGACACTTTCCGCCTAAAACTGTTTTTTCTTAAACTAGACTTTCTTTAAAGCGGACTGCACAGGCTAATCTATGACGACACCTAACGCACATGCATTAAGTCCAATTTTCACAGAACGTGGCTAATTTGACTAGGCGTTTGACTTTAACTCAACACGGCATACAAGGACCGTGTGGTGAAACCAATTGATGGGTGTTTTGATGGATACAATGCAACTTTTTTTGCCTCTGATCAGACCATGTGAACTGGTTTTGACGTGAGCTTACAAGAGACCGAGATTGGTATCATTTCCCGGACGGTGGACCACCTTCAGCCATTTAGAAAATGACCCCCGCCCCATATCATTTCCCGGACGGTGGACCACCTTTTAAGAGGTATTCTGAACGTCGGCATTCAGCCATTGAGGCAAAATGACCCACTGATTTCAAAGTGAACGCTCAGTTCATAGAGTTGTACAATGAAATGACACTTGACCTGATTGATACAACAAGAGAGGCGGAACACAACAAGAATCACGGCCAAGATCCACAAAGATGAGAAGCGGGACAGCTACATTATGGATATTACAACTTTAATAGTGACTTCCATAAAATAGACAAGTCTGTGTTTGAAGGAAGGAGCGTTGTCTCGATCGACGACCAGTATGAAAATGAATGCAACATCGAAGCGCCTATGCCTTTTTGTGGCGTGATCTGAGAAAACTGGGCAAAATACTTGTGCGGAAAGTGTCATCCCAGATTAGCCTGTGCAGTCCGCACAGGCTAATCCGGGACGACACTTTCCGCCTAAACTCGATTTTTGCCAAGAAGAGACATCATTTAAAAGAAAAAATCCATAAAAGCGGAAATTGTCGTCCCTGATAGCCTGTGCGGACTGCACAGGCTAATCTGGGATGACAATTTACGCACAAGCAGTATGCCCAGTTTTGTCAGAACACGCCACATTTACTCAGCACATCAAGCAGTCAGCATATAAAGGCACAGGCCCCCGAAGAGACAGGAGAGTTACTTGGGAAATATGGTATCAGTGACGTTGCGAAGGCTACCGTAGCTATTTACAAGTTTGAGACACTAAGGGCTAAATTTCAAGTATGTTGATCTTTCTGGCTGGGGTGGGGGCTGAAGGGAACGGGCACGACTGAGAAGGGTAACTCCATAAACTGTGGTCTACTGTCATAAGGGTATGTGATCTCAGTATCAGCCGACAAAATGACGAAAAGGATAAGTAAAGGTGACTGGTTTAATTGATTGAAAGCTATGTATTGACACTCTATAAAAAGAGATCAACTGTTAATATCAACATTTAACAAAAAACATCAATATTCAAAGACAAAATTACAATAAATATAAACATTTCTGGAAATATTTCTTAACGCACAAATCAAAAAAGAAATAATAACTTATCATACGAGCTTTTATCGATATTTTTAGACATAATGTATTAACATATCACATTGGTCACTTGAAGACGAGGAGCAGTTTTGTAGACATAATGAGTTTGATGCGTCAAATCAGACGGGTTCTTTGCGACATTGACGTTTGGGGGGGTGCTCAAAATCAAAAGATTTAGAAATAATGTATCGTAC
This sequence comes from Dreissena rostriformis, assembly GCA_007657795.1. Lineage (NCBI taxonomy): Eukaryota > Metazoa > Mollusca > Bivalvia > Myida > Dreissenidae > Dreissena > Dreissena rostriformis. Next base: position 29,688 of record VMBQ01005047.1, on the reverse strand, counting down.
AAATAAATCCTAAAACTTAACACAAATGCTTCGTCGGTTGATGTCTGTGGTGAGTTAAGTCGTGATCCTTTGTATAATTCAAAATATATTAGAATTATACAATATTGGTGTACATTTCTGCAAACTGATAATAGTATCTTGAAAACATTTTACAGCCAAGCTCTTTTCGATTGTAAGAAACGGTTAGCCAATTGGACATCCCATGTTAGAAAATTGATAAACGATCATGGATGTGCATGTGGTTTTGAAAATTGTGAAAATATTGATGTAGCCTCTCTTTTCACAATTGTTAAGCAGCGTGTTGTTCATGTACTTATTCAGTAGTGGACAGCAGGGAAACAATGAAATGGTTGCTCGAAAACTTAAAACAAATTAAACATAGATTTGAGTATAAAGGTTATCTTGAAACTTCGCATAAAAATGGTTTTGTAACAGGATATTTAATTATATTCATCCATAATCATACTAGCCTAACTTGAATTGAATTAAAAGAAACATCCGGAAGTTTCAAAAAGGGCGAAACGTGCGAATAAACGGGCTCTCGTCAAACAATTTATCACTGAATTAATATTTAAGGACTTGTAAGTAATGGTTTTCATTTAAATGGTTACATGTGTATTTTAGTTATTCCAGTACAACGGTCAACTGTTTCAGTCAAATAAGATTTAAATAGGTAAATGTCAATACCTTTTACCTTAATGTAGAAATATCGTTTGGGAATTTATGAATGATGCACAATGGACTTTCAAACTCTTATTATAAAACACAATTTAAAAAAATCAATTAGTATGGTTTCTACGTTGACGCTATTATTGCGTAAAGATTCTGTTTCAGTTACTGTTGATGTACTTGTGTAACTTGTGGTATTACACAGTATTACATGGCCATATTGTTCGAAACTGTTTACATGAGGCAACTGACAGCTAATTGTTTGTACACGTGAAGAAATGAATTCAGTACATTAATATAGTGTAACCTATTTGCAAATTAAGTTGCATCAGAAGAAAACAAATGTTATAATCAGCACGACGTCCGTTGTTAAAGGCAAAATACGGCCAATTAACCCATTTATGCCTAGCGTCTAGAAAAAAGGCCTTGGCAAACAGCGTAGACCCACATGAGACGCCGCATTATGCGGCGTCTCATCAGGGTCTGCGCTGTTTGCTTAAAGGAATTTTTGTAAGAAATATTCTAAATATAGAAAAAAATATACTAGACATCCCTTATTTTGGAAATAAATTGATCCAATATCAGAAGGATGGGAGAGTCCACTAGGCATAAATTAGTTTATTTGACGAAGCCAAAAAGCACTTGACACAGCACCGTTACTTAGAACGGTCAATGCAAACAGCACAAACGTCTCATTTAACCAGAGATAATTGTTTGTCCCAAACCATTTAAGTTTAAATAAAATTAACATAGTATGATCACAATTCGAATCGAAGAAAGATAAATAATGATTTGATAATGTTGCAATCTTAAGGTTTGCTCAATCTATAGAAACAGGGCTTACTCATAGCATTTTTTTTTCCTCAGATAGTACCAACGTACATGATCTATTTGATAAACTGAATACTTTTCACTTTAAGAAACACCAGAATGATTGAATACCGAGGTTTATTTGTTTAATGACAATATCAATTGTCATATTAAATGCTGAAGGGCTTTAACACCCAATCAAGCAGATATGAAACTATTTTATTGAAACGCCTGTTCATTTGGGAAGTTCAAACTACTTTAGTTGAGCTAAAGGGCATAACTATTATAAGTTGCAAATTAAGAAATCATTTCTTTTACAGCTGTTGTAAACATATTTACTTGTCACTGCATACTCTTTGATAAATGTAGTGCTTGAGCAAGTATACAATGTATTGCATGTTTGCCTTTCTTAAAATAATAGGAATGTTTATACATAATACATACACAAATAGCTTATATAAGGATGTATGGATGTTAACTGAAAAATCAAAACAAATGATGGAAGGTACACATGTTTGAAAAACCCATGTCCATCTGCCAATCACGGATGCCAGCTTATCAAATCATTCAGGAAGATGTATGCTACAAATATAATAAGTAAGTACACTGAGAAAGACGGATAGTGTTTTATCGCATTTTTTTCTGGCACACGGTGAGAATCTTCTAAGACGACCCAATTATCTTGATTACAATTATGGGTTTATCAAAGCCTAATCTGTGTAAGGAAACACGTGGTAAAACAATGACGAGAACAACGAAAAATGGCTGCTTCGGTTGATAAGTGTTCAATTAAAATCAAATGTAATCAGGTAATGTAAGTTATTTTTCATATATTTCTGATGCACGGACCTTTCAAGCGATATCTAGGATTGCGCAATCTGGTCAGGAGCTACCTTGTCCGCTATCAAGTCACGCGAGGTTTCATGACCTTTGCAGACATGGTAACTCCTGACAAGACTTTGCGACTGCGAAGGCTGATCTGGAGTTTCCGATAGTCGCATATTTAGTAAGACGCATTAAGCATGACACTTCTCATATATTTATAGTAATCTAGTTAGCTGCGGGGTATGTCAAGTTTTGATCATAGAGGCATGATTTGATCATATTTCATCGAGGACCAACATACCAAATAGTCAAAACTAGTGTAGTTTCAGAAAAAAAAAAGTTGTTCTGCTATTTTAGTTTATATAAAATTGTTACCCTTACGATGTGGCCAATATAAAATCATAATTGCATAACGTAATGAATCTTTGTATAGCACTTCTATACGATGTAACATTCCAAATATAAAACCTGTTCACCCTGTGGTTTTAGAGGAGTTATTTTGCCAATAGTTTATATTAAAATTGTGAAGTCATAGAATGTCCTAGTTGAATAAGCGACTATCGTTTGTAATTTTTAACGTATGATGATACAACAAATTAAGAGAACGCCTGCTGACATGTTTGTATCTACGGACGGACAGATTTGCATGGTGATTCCAGTTTATTATTCGTTACGCATATGCAATATTTTTCATTGTCTTTTACTGAATAAACTGTTGTTATTTATTTTTTTACATTTCATCACTTTTAAAACTTGTTTTCATTAAACATGTTTTCTCAACGTTTATCTAAGAACATTTTAGTCTGATCTTGGACTAACTGGGCTAAATGCATGTGCGTAAAGTGTCGTCTCAGATTAGCCTGTGCAGTAATCACAGCCTAATCAGGAATGACACTTTCCGCCATTACTGGATTTTCGTATAGAAGAGACCTTTAAACGAAAAATTCCATAAAGCGGAAAGTGTCGTCCATGAGCAGCCTTTGCGCATATGCATTTAGCCCAGTTTTCCCAGAACGAGGCTCATTTGATCCTAGCAGAGACAGCCTCAGATTTCAATTGTGATGACATCCTATGTTATCAGCTCTCCCATTGGAAACCATGATTTAAACCATGAGGTCCAGCAAACATACCTGAATCTTTCCAAGAATGAACATCAGACAAGGATATAAACCAGATCATCAAATCAAGAAATTTATAAGTGGGCCGAAATAGCCATTGGTGGCTGATATAATTATATTTAATTCTTACGGCTTGATTAACATCAGTGTCAGAGATGTCTAAATAATAATGTTGACAAAAGATCGGAACACCTACAAATAATTATGATGTTTAAATAAAACGGATGTTCATCACCTGAACACCCTATTGGGATTTGCATCCTATCCTCTTGCGCAACTTACCTTTACCACACGGTCCATCTTTAGTGAGAACTAATGTCTTTTGCTAAAAAGTAATAATAATTCCTCTGAGCCTAGCAGTTTCAGAAGAAAATATTAGTTTTTTTGTTAGTGTCGGCTACCGGTATATACATTTTGTGAACACCTTAGGCGTAATTTTAACGAGATTTTCTTAGATCGCGCCTGTGTAAGGTATTTAGAATATTTTTTAACCCATTTATTTAATCAAGTCTGAATTACGCATGTGCCTCCATTTAGTGGCGATTTGTAATTCCCAAAGACATAATCTGACTAAACGGTACATACCAAATAAATGACAAAAAGTTTTGTAAATTCACAGAAAAACTTTACAAATTCATTTTGCACAACCGGATTTTATGAACAACGTGACCAACATGGTATGTCAAGTTTTTTACCATAAGGGNCTGGACATAATGCTTGTGCGTAAATTGTCATCCCAGATTAGCCTGTGCAGTCCGCACAGGCTAATCAGGGAAGACAATTTCCGCTTTTATGGAATTTTTCGTTTAAATAATGTCTCTTCTTAGCGAAAATCCAGTTAAGACGGAAAGTGTCGTCCCGGATTAGCCTGTGCGGACTGCACAGGCTAATCTGGGATGACACTTTACGCACAAGCATTATGCCCAGTTTTCTCAGCACGCGACACAAATTGCATCATGGACCAACATACCAAATATAAAAAATCCCAAACTAGTGTCGTTTCAGAAAAAAAAAATAAGTTGTTCTGCTATTTAAGTTCGTATAACATTGTGACCCCTAGGGTGAAGGCAATATTAAATCCTAGTTGCATAACGTTATAAATCTTTGTATAGCACTTTCATACGATGTGACATTCCAAATATAAAACCTGTGCACACTGTGGTTTAAGAGGAGTTATTTTGCTAATAGTTTATTTTAAAATTGTGTGGTCATAGAATGTCTAAGTTGAAAAAGGGACGATGGTTTGTAATTTTTAACGTACGATGATACAAAAGATTTAGAGCACGCCTGCTGACAAGTTTGTGTCTACGGACGGACTGACTTGCATGGTGATTCCAGTATATTATTCGTAACGCATTTTCAATATTTTATTTTTCATTGTCTATTACTGTATAAACTGTTATTAATTTCTTTTACATTTCAACACTTTAAAAAATTATTTTCATTGAACATGTTCCGCAACGTATATCTAAGAACATTTAAGTCTGCTCTTGGGAAAACTGGGCTAAATACATGTGCGTAAAGTGTCGTCTCAGATAAGCCTATGTAATCCTCGCAGCCTAATCAGGGACGACACTTTAGCCTTAAACTGGATTTTCGTTTAGAAGAGACCTTCTTCAAACGAAAAATTCCATAAAGCGGAAAGTGTCGTCCATGAGCAGCCTTTGCGCATATGCATTTATCCCAGTTTTCCCAGAACGAGGCTCATTTGATCCTAGCAGAGACAGCTTCAGATTTCAATTGTGATGACATCCTATGTTATCAGCTCTCCCATTGGAAACCATGATTTAAACCATGAGGTCCAGCAAACATACCTGAATCGTTCCAAGAATGAACATCAGACAAGGATATAAACCAGATCATCAAATCAAGAAATTTATAAGTGGGCCGAAATAGCCATTGGTGGCTGATATAAGTATATTTAATTCTAATGGCTTGATTAATATCAGTGTCAGAGATGTCTTAATAATAATGTTGACAAAAGATCGGAACAATTACAAATAATTATGATGTTTAAATAAAACGGATGTTCATCACCTGAACACCCTATTGGGATTTGCATCCTATCCTCTTGCGCAACTTACCTTCACCACACGGTCCCTTTTTTAGTGAGAACGAATGTCTTTTGCTAAAAAGTAATAATAATTCCTCTGAGCCTAGCAGTTTCAGAAGAAAATATTAGTTTTTTTGTTAGTGTCGGCTACCGGTATATACATTTTGTGAACACCTTAGGCGTAATTTTAACGAGATTTTCTTAGATCGCGCCTGTGTAAGGTATTTAGAATATTTTTTAACCTATTTATTTAATCAAGTCTGAATTACGCATGTGCCTCCATTTAGTGGCGATTTGTAATTCCCAAAGACATAATCTGACTAAACGATACATACCAAATAAATGACAAAAAGTTTTGTAAATTCACAGAAAAACTTTACAAATTCATTTTGCACAACCGGATTTTATGAACAACGTGACCAACATGTTATGTCAAGCTTTTTACCATAAGGGCATCAGGGAAAACATCTCAGTAAAGGACCAATATAAAATACTACGTATCAAATATAACAACACCAGGTTTTTTTATCAGAGAAGCACAATTATATAGTTATTTTCTTTAAAAAGTGTCTATTAAAAAAGTTGCCACTAGAACGTGGCCTCTTCTGACTTAAGATGCATGATTTAAACAAACATTTAAAAAAATATTTTGTAAGGTCGTTGTTTGTTTTCATATGAAGCGGACTTGATTTGAACAATTTTGGAAAGATGGTCAACCACGGATTATTCATGTGAAGTTTCGTTAGAATATGAGTAGTGTAAAAATTAAGGAAGGTAAACCTCATTTGGGAATGTTGTGCTCCTGATGTTCTTCACCTGTAAATGTTTTAACACCGATGATGATTTTACCTCTGATGATGATTTTTGAGCTGTTATGAATGTTTCCGAGATTTGTATCCATTCATATTTATTTTATTTTTTAAATGTTAACGTGAGGATCAAACAGTAGAAACTCAAAACACGCATATTTAAGTTTTAGAGCGATGTTTTACTAAATACATGTACTTTTCACGGATATTATAATGTTGTTATAGCGAGACACAAATGTATAACTGTAAAGATAACATTTTAAAGAACCAGTTTCTTTTTTTTACATGAGTCCTGGAAGCCTTACAATAGCACTTTTGCAGAACACCAAATTTTAGGTCAAGTTAATTTATAGCTAAACAATATCAAACAACCCGCCGGAATGTTAGTTAGCAGTTGTTCCCCCTTGTGAGTATATGGACAATTGGGTTACTCAAGTGCAACATATTTAACACGTTGTAATTGCAGATTTTAAATTATGTTTTGTTTGTTGTTTATTTGGTGCTTTGAAAACAAATTGCGTATTATAGAAAGCTTTAACATTGAACAGGCATTAACTTCGTAACTAAACCACGTTTGAAAGCGAAATGCGTATTACCAAAGGCATCGTTAAACATATCACTGAAATCCCAGTGAACAGTTCTTTTGGTATGAACGTGTAGATTGTTTTGCGCAACACTTTTTTTTTTATTTAAATACGATAAACATAAAATGCACAATAACTGTACTTCACTCCGATAAACATAAAATTATGCTGTATGGAAGCTGATCAACCGCCGCTTTAACATGTTGATTTTACTCCTGATGATATATCTCTTGATGGTTTTGCTTTAATGACCCGTTGGATTTATTAGTATATTAAGGGAAACAACTTNTGTATGGAAGCTGATCAACCGCCGCTTTAACATGTTGATTTTACCCCTGATGATATATCTCTCGATGGTTTTGCTTTTATGACCTGTTGGATTTATAAGTATATTAAGGGAAACAACTTCGATCTAATTCACTGCAATGCAAGTGAGCTATTTCTCCCCTTTGAATGCCAAGATAAGGTTTTATGAATTGCTTAAATACGTTAAGCGGGTACACACAAGCTGCCATGGCAGATTTAAAATATACGCGTTTAAAAACGAATTGCATGTCACAGAAGACAACATTTGACTGATAGGAGTCTCTGAACCTGCCACGAATAACGATGAAAAAGATTAGATTTGTAGGCATTATTTTTTGAGGAAAAGAATCCCGCTGCTTTTGAGAGCATTGGAAAGCTGTTTTGTGTGATAAGCAAACAAGATAAGATACATTTCAATTTGTCTTAGATTAAAAAGTGGTTAAACCATGAGGATGCCTACTAACTTCAAACAATGAGCAGACATTTAAAACAGCAACTCTGGGTTCGTCCAATACAAGCAAAAACGACAAAAAAGTTTTAAATGAAATATATAGTGATAAAAATCAATAAGTTAACTAAGATGAAAACAGCGTTTTATTTATAGAAGCGGAACAGAGAACTTTTTTTTTAAGTGGCATGGGGTTCAGAACACATTTAAGTTGGTCAGTGATATTCCAAAGCAGTTTGTTTGACATTCAAAATCCAATGAAACTAGACTAGTTTAATTTTGCACTTATTATTTTAAGGCATCTGTCATAATAATGTACAATGCTAAACTTAACCACGTAATAGTTTACCTCTGTTTTATTTCAAAATGTATTTGCAATATAACGAAGTTGTGGCTCTTTCGTTGTTTTAATATTCCTTCAATAAAGCTCGGTATAATTTATCTTTTTTTTTTTAATTATGACCACTTTTACGAAAACAATGTATTCAAATATGGAAGGAGTAGAATCATTTTGGTTTATTTGTTTTTGTTTTTTTAACTAACCCGGTTTTTGCCATGCCGAACCAGAATAGCTATACTCTTTTCCCTAGTATGTTTACCTTCCTTTTTACCTCGTTGAATGACGTTATAACACAAACGTAACAATGATGCAACTATTTTATTGAGAGTTTTTCAAAGCTACAAAGAAAGCCATTCACAGGTATGCCCGTTTAAACGCCCATGGTCGTGTCGAGCCACGCCCTGTACGTGGACACCCTGGCGTACACGCTGGGGTACGTGGTACCACATCCAGACACGCCCCACGAGGTCACACCGGCCAGCACCGGGGTCGAGCCACGGAAACACACCATCGGGCCGCCACTGTCACCCTGATATCAAAATAAGAAAGAACTAGTTTATGCTGTATAATCATTACCACAATTTCCTAATTATGAATAACTAGTACTTATGTAAACATAACTCATTAGTAACATAATATTTTTTGCAATTGGTAACTTCAAATATTGTCATAGAAACATTCGATATATACCGTGCGCGGAACAAGACCTATATATTGACAACGAAGAAAGAAGGGGCGCTTGAATGTTCGATTTACTATCCACTGTTCAGATTTTGTGTGCACTCCTACTTTCTTAGGGAGGGGCCGTTGGTTACCCAAATGTACCTGGCAGGTTCCGGTGTTCCTGTTGTTGATGCAGATGTGGGCACTGCTGGCGTAATTCGTTCCCCAGCTAGACGTACACTCGCTGTTGGTCATGATGACACCGTCGGTCTCTTGCAGTTGGTCTGGAATCTGTTTGTTCGGCTGAGTTCCTGCAATAAAAAGTAAGTATTTGGAATAATGTCGGTTTTAAATCGGATATAACGAAGATACTTGCGAGTCGTGTTTACATGTTAACGACTTAAGCGATAAAACAAACCCACTTCAAAGTATGTATTAGAGTGGGCAAAATTAAACAGGCATCGAATGCGAAAAATTTGCATGATACTTTCAAATGTGTGCGGAGTTAAAAAGTGTTATCGGTTAGGCAAATAATACATGTTTGAAACGGGCTTAGATCAGAAGTGTTTTCGGATTGGGGTTAAACAATACTTTACATATTGGGTGAGCGTTTCCAATGTCATTGTGCACTAGTGGCTTAGTTCAATATGTTGTTACCTGTGACTGTATGACCCCATCCACTGATCTCACATGTTAGGCGATCAAAGTTCTCGCCAGTATTTGCCAGGGCGATGGCTTTGTTGGCTCCCGAGAGGTCAGCGTCAGAGGTCAGCTCTAGTAGGGCAATATCGTGGGGATAGGCGCCGGTTCCCACGTTATAGTTCGGGTGCTGTAGTAGTTTATGGTAGGTTATGGAATATTAAATTATCGCTGCCAAAACAAACAACATTGTTGTTTAATAAACAACAAAGATATGAGTTGCGCTTAGGGAAACGGGACTTAATGTATGAGCGCAAAGTGTCGTCCCTTCTTAGCAGGCTAAGCAGGGACGACACTTTCCGCCTAAACTGGATTTTCGAGAAGAAACGTCTTCCTTTTAACAAAAAATACAATAAAAGCAGATAATGGCGTCACTGATAACCATGTGCGAAATACACAGGCTAATCTGCAACGATAGTTTACGCACTTGCAATAAGCCCCGTTTTCAAAGAGCTCGGCTCATATGAATAGATGTTATTTGTATAATATGTTGATTAAAGACTATATTGGCATTATTATTATACTACTACTAAGACTGGCAAAACATCGTTTGATCTTGTTTAATAGCACACGAAGTACTTAAGATTTTGTTTACCAATTCACCTGATAATAATTATCAAAATTACTGTACTTACCATGACAACCCTTCTGACGGCGTATGATTTTCTGTTCGGGTCTGACAAGAATCCATTGGTCAGGACCACTTGGAGAGTGGACGCGCTGGAATAGTTTTCTGGATACTTTACAACGTGCTATATTTTCCGGTTTGCACATTTTGCAGTTGTTTTTTATTTATCGTTATTATAATGTTCAAAGTGTTCAAATACGTTTACTCAAAAATATAGGTTTGGTTATTCAATATTGTGACAACAAATCTACATTAAATCTGCATACTTTCCACATCGTTTTGATATAAATGTATATTTCTTATATTCTAATAAATTCATAAATTTACAAATTACCGGTACCAAAGTGAACGATTTTCCTTTGGCATCTGCAGCAGTTGATCAACTTAAATATGAGACAACCTTGCCAAACTAACCTGGAGCCTTCCACACAGTGTGCGGCGGTCACAACCCATTTGCTCCTGACGATGGACCCTCCGCAAGTGTGGTACCAGATACCTCCACTCAACCGTTGGAGTGAAATCTGGTGCGGATGGGACGCAATGGTCGTCGGACTTCCGTTGATGATCCGGGAAATCGTATCTCCTACATTCACACAGACCGGGAGCATTTTATGTCCAGGTCATTGTTGGTGAGTAAATCACTGACTTAACATCAATGCGATTTTGAAAATATCCCCAAACCATTAATTATACTTTTAAATATACTTAAACTGTAAAAGTTTGATAATAAAAGTATACTGGATGGTTAATTTTTTTTGTATAATTTGTTTATATATATTATGTTCAATACTGTATAATCGACTTACTAGTTCTATTTTACAGTCACCTTCGCTACTCATATGTTCAATATTATGAAACACCAAATAACATACCATTTGCTGAGGCAAGAAGGAAGACGAAAGCAAGAAGATACCCAATCATGATGACGCTGAGTCACAAAGCTAGTATTGTGCCGGTGGTTAGACTGGCGTTTCTCTACCCCTTATATAGGTTGGGAATTAAGCATTTCGTTAGCGTAAATGTTGACGTAACATGGGAATGCCAGCATTTGGATGCTATTAACTTTTATTTAGGACACGAACACTTAGCTGCTAGTGGTTTATAACGTCCTCTTCTCTCCTTAAACCACTCTTCATTTACAATCGCTTCTCATAAATTAGCATTTAAGTGACTGAGAGAACAGCGTAAGGCTATCATCGAAAATGCTCAAAGGTTGACAATAAAATAAGACAAGTGACTTTTATTTGAAAACAAAGGAGTAAACTTACACTAAGTTGTAAACAGGCGGAAGCCGGATTCAATCAACATGAAAGCATATTTTTTTCAATAAAAATATTTTACTATGCATGTCAATGTTGATCGTGTGTTGAACAACACATACTGGTATTTAGGTATTGCATTGGTGTTGGCATAACTATAAAACATGATTTCATTACTATCTGAAGTCTAGCAGTATTTACAGACGTATACAGTATGTGAATGTACTTATCGTCTTTATGTGCACGTTACATGAACTTGACCTATTATCAAATCCCTTGCAAACATCTTAAATATGAGCCTCGCTCTGTAAATATGGGGTTAAATGCATGGGCGTAAAGTGTCGTCCCAGATTAGCCCGTTCATGGACGATCTTTCCGCCTAAACTAGATATATTTGCTAAGAAGAGACGTTTTTTAAACGAAAATATCATAAAAGCGGAAAAAAGTCGTCCTTGATTAGCCTATGCGGACTGCACAGGCTAATCTGGGACGACACTTTACGCACATGCATTAAACCACCTTTTCACAGAGCGAGGTTCATATATAATATCTACAACGCTATTGTTAATTTAAGATAAACATTGTATGATAGACATTTTCTATTGATCATCGATAAAACGTTTACCGAGTAAAACCAATCTTCAGCTAGCCATATCAGTCTTTTTCACTCCTTGCAAGTAGAAGCATTAATGGCCAACAAGTTCCCTTCCAAGTTGTCAGTGTGGGCTTTGTGTTCAGATTCACATTGTCTGGTCGAGTCACGCCATGTACGTGAATACTCGGGCGTACACGCTGGATAAGTGGTGAGAAACCCAGACAAGCCTCAGGAGGTCACACCAGCAAACACGGGGGTCGCGTCACGGTAGCACACCATCGGGCCACAAAAGTCATCCTGTTAGAGCCAGTCAATTACCAAATATGTATATGTCCATAATGTTATTGTTATTGTCACTTTATATTCGTAGTTATAATTATTTTCGAAAGTGTCGTCACTTCAATCGTTACAGTCATGAACATTTTCTAAATCATTAACATTATTATCATGAACAAAACCATAAAGATCTTTCTCAGCGACAGCTGCATAATCGCCAACACTATCGAAATCATTCTTATTATTAAAGAATATACCTTAATTAGAATTTTAAACTATTGCAAATTTTGTTTTGTTCAGTCGAAAACACATTCAAGTACACAAAACGTGTTCACCGTTATAGAATCCCAATAAGTTAGTGCTGATTCATTCATACGACAAATAGCCAAGTTTTAAACGTGTCGTTATTGGCTTTTTCGTAATGAATTGGATTGAAGAAAGCAACATTTGATTTATGGTACCATCAGGCGACAGCTATATTATATCTATTATTCTTCGTTTATATTAATATGTTAGTTTAAGACTGAAAAAAAAATCTTCAATTTTAAATCGTATGTACTAGCTAAAATGAAGCAACGACACTATACTAAATGAGGCGTGAGTTGAACAAATAGGTCGTGTTCTGAGAAAACTGGGCATAATGCTCGTGCGTAAATTGTCATCCCAGATTAGCCTGTGCAGTCCGCACAGGCTTATCAGGGAAGACAATTTCCGCTTTTTTGGAATTTTTCGTTTAAATAATGTCTCTTCTTAGCGAAAATCCAGTTAAGACGGAAAGTGTCGTCCCGGATTAGCCTGTGCGGACTGCACAGGCTAATCTGGGATGACACTTTACGCACAAGCATTTTGCCCAGTTTTCTCAGAACACGCCACATATAACCTCACCCAACGGTCTTATAAAAAGTCATGATTAACAATTCAAACTACAACTTTGTAACAAAA
>VMBQ01005047.1:0-15708 GCA_007657795.1 Dreissena rostriformis | reverse complement strand
GTGGTTTAAGAGGAGTTATTTTGCTAATAGTTTATTTTAAAATTGTGTGGTCATAGAATGTCTAAGTTGAAAAAGGGACGATGGTTTGTAATTTTTAACGTATGATGATACAAAAGATTTAGAGCACGCCTGCTGACAAGTTTGTGTCTACGGACGGACTGACTTGCATGGTGATTCCAGTATATTATTCGTAACGCATTTTCAATATTTTATTTTTCATTGTCTATTACTGTATAAACTGTTATTAATTTCTTTTACATTTCAACACTTTAAAAAATTATTTTCATTGAACATGTTCCCGCAACGTATATCTAAGAACATTTAAGTCTGATCTTGGGAAAACTGGGCTAAATGCATGTGCGTAAAGTGTCGTCTCAGATAAACCTATGTAATCCTCGCAGCCTAATCAGGGATGACACTTTAGCCTTAAACTGGATTTTCGTTTAGAAGAGACCTTCTTCAAACGAAAACTTCCGTATAAGCGGAAAGTGTCGCCCATGATTAGCCTTTACCCACATGCTTAAAGCCCAGTTTTCCCAGAACTTGACCCATTTGATCCTAGAAGAGACAGCTTCAGATGTCAATTGTGATGACATTCTATGTTATCAGCTGCCCCCATTTGAAACCATTATTTAAACCATGAGGTCCAGCACACATACCTGAATCTTTTCCAGAATGAGCACCAGACAAGGATATAAACCAGAGCATCAAGGCACGAAAAGTATACGTTGGCCAAAACAGCCATTGTTGGCTGATATAAACTTATGTAATTGTAATGGCTTGATTAATATCATTTCCAGAGATGTCTCATGAATAACGTTGACATAAGGTATGAACAATAACAACCGATTATGATGTTTAAATAAAACTATACGGAACTAAAAAAACTTATTGGAATTTGCATCCTATCCTCTTGCGAAACTTACTTTTACCCCACGGACCGTCTTTGTTGAGAACGAATATATTTTGTTATAAATCAAACATAATTCCTCTGAGCCTCTCTGTTTCAGAAGCATTATTTTGTTAGTTTCGGCTTAGTTTAGTTGGGCATGGCAAAATAATACACCATGTGCGTAATTTTAAAAAGATTTTTTTCGATCGCGCACCTGCGTTAATCGTTTAGAATATTTCTAATATGTTTTACTTATAAAGTCCCAATAACTCATGTGCCGCCATTAGGTGGTGAGGTTTACTGCCAAAGGGCATGATCTGAATAAAAGTTACATACCAAATACATGATATAGGGTTTCGGTAAATTCACAGAATTCATTTTGCACAACCGGATAACAACGTGACACCCAGGGTATGGCAAGATTTTTACCACTCGGGCATCTGGGGAAAACATATCAGTTAAGGGCCAATATATAATAGTACCTATCAAATATAACACCTCTAGGTTTTGTTATATCAGAGTAGCGATTTGAACAACGTTGAAAGAAAGTCACCCAAATATTATTCGTGTGAAGTTTCCTTAGAATATGAGTAGTGCAAATGAGGGACGGTAAACATCATTTGAGAATGTTTTGCCCATGATGTTCTTCACCTGTATATGTTTTAACACTGATGATGATTTCAACCCTGTTGATTTAACCCCTGATGATGATTCTACCATTGGCCTGATGCCTTCACCCATGGTCTGATCGTTTCACCCCTAGCCTGATGATTTCAAACCTCGCCTGTTGTTTTCAAACCTGCCTGATGATTTCACCCCTGGCCTGATGATTTCACCCCTGGCCTGATGATTTCACCCCTGGCCTGATAAATTTGGACGTCATGATGAATTTCTCTCATATTTTGGGACTAGTGATTATGTAAGACTTGTTTGAACAAAAAACATAAGGACATAACAGTGGAAACTTCAAACGCAAGTTTAAGTTTTATAGCGATGGTTGACTACATAACTGAACTTTTAACGGATATAACATTGCTGTAATAGTGGGACCAAAATGTATAAGTGTACAGATATAAAATTAAGAACCAATTTTTGTTTTTAATTTTATTTTTGTAAATGAGTCTTAGAAGCCTTGGAATATCACTTTTGCAAAGGTCATGTTAATCTACAGCTAAACTATTTCAAACTACCAGTCAGAATGTTAATTAGCAGTCGTTCACGCCTTGTGAGTATTTGAAGCATTGGATTGATACACAGCAACATACTTAACGCGCTGTAGTTTGCAATATTTAACTTATTTATTTATGCTGTTTATTTGGTGCTTTGAAAAAAAGGGCGTGTTATAGGCAGCTTTTACATTAAACAGGTATTCCCTGCGTTAATAAATACATCGTTTGAAAACAAAATGTATATTACAAACGGCCCAGTGAGAAGTTATTTTCGTACGTATGTGGAAATCGGTATGCACAATAACTGTACTTAATTCCGATAAACATATGCTGTATGGTAGCTGATCAGTCGCCGCTTTTACATGATGATTTACCTCTGATGATTTATCCTCTGGTGGTTTTGTTTTATGACACCGGTGGATTTATAAGTATATTAAGGGAAACAACTTTTACCAATTCAGTGCAATTTCAGTGAGCCGTTTCTCCCCCCCTTTGAATGCTGAGATTAGATTTTTGACATTGCTTAACTACGTTAAGCGGGTATACACACGATATCATGGCAGAGTAAAAATACACACGTTCAAAAACGATTTGCATTCACCAGGCAACACCATTTGACTGATAGGAGTCTTTAAAGCTGCCACGAATAACGATTTGTTCGAGGATTAGAATCCCGCCGCTTTTGCGAGCACTGAAAAACAGTTTCGCATGATAAGCAAAAAAAGGAGCACATACGATTAAATTTGTCTTAGATTCTATAGTGGCTAAACCATGAGGATGCCTGCTAACTTCATACAATAAATGCGCGAACATATATTAAAAACGCAGCTTTGGGTTCGTCCAATACAAGCAAAAACGGAAAAATATGTTTTAAATTAACGATAATCTCGGCGACATATCGCTGATGAAAGATATGCAAGTGCGCGCTAATAAAGGGAGCGAATCGCAAATTGATTGTTAACGAACTACATGACATTCAGAGACATATTTTTCTTTGCCACCAATAATCCGCCTAACAGAAATTTCGTGGAACGAGTTCAAAGGACTTAGAAATACATTTTATCATATGATGCGACATAGCACTTTTCGATACAATGAGTATTTGCTATACGTTGCCACTAGTTACAATTACATAGGAGTTTAGATGGAAAGGCGCAAAACCAATCAAGCGAACGTGTGGTGGCGTGTATACTTGAAGAAATAGAGCAAATCAAGCAGCAACCCCGTATTTGTATACAATGGAGATCAAAGTTGCATCAGTTTTAGAATTAAGCTATTTCAAATAAAGCGTCAAGAACATTTAATCACTGAGGTGTTTAAAGTGTAATGTGACAGGACACTTGTTGAACAATGACTCCCGATGCCCAAGTTGAACGACCGGATAGGCGATCATTCTTAGGGCTTGTTTTATACTGTTGAAAATCAATAGGTTAACTTAGATGAAAACAGCTTTTCATTTATAAAAGCGGAACAGAGAAATTTTTTTGTCAATTGACAGGAGGCTCAAAACAATTTAAAATGATCAGTTATATTCCAAAGCAGTATGTTTGACATTCAAAATCAAATAAAAACAAATTCAAAATGGAATTAGACTAGTTTGATTGTGCACTTATTATTTTAAGGAATCTGTCATAATAATGTACTATCCTAAACTTAACCACCAAATAGTTAACCTCTGTTTTATTTCAAAATGTATTTGCAATAAAACGAAGTTGTGGCTCTTTCGTTTTATTAATATTCCTTCAATATAAGCTCGGTATAATTTATTTATTTTTTAAATTATGCCCACCTTTACGAAACCAATGTTTTCATATATGGAAGGAGTAGTATCATTTTATTTTGTTTGTTTTTATTTTATTTTAACTAACCCGTTTTTTTTCCATGACAAACCAGAATAACTATACCCTTTTCACTAGTGTATTTACCTTTCTTTTTTCCTCGTTTTATGTTATAAAACAAACGTAACATTGATGCAATTGTTTTATTGAGAGTGTTTCAAAGCTACAAACAAAACCATTCGCATGTATGCCCGTTTAAACGCCCATGGTCGTGTCGAGCCACGCCCTGTACGTGGACACTCTGGCGTACACGCTGGGGTACGTGGTACCACACCCAGACACGCCCCACGAGGTCACACCTGCCAGCACGGGGGTCGAGCCCCGGAAACACACCATCGGGCCGCCACTGTCACCCTGATATCAGAATAATAACGAACTAGTATATTTTGTATAATCATGACAACAATTTCCTAATTATGAATAACTAGTACTGATGTAAACATAAGCCATAAGCAACACAATATTTCTCGCAATTGGTCACTTGAAGTATTGTCATAGAAACATTCGATATATACCGTGCGCGGAACGAGACCTATAAATTGACAACGATGAAAGAAGGGGCGCTGGAATGATCTATTTACTATCCGTCTAGCTCAGATTGTGTGTGCACTCCTACTTTTGAGGGAGGGGCCCAAATGTACCTGGCAGGTTCCGGTGTTCCTGTTGTTGATGCAGATGTGGGCACTGCTGGCGTAATTCGTTCCCCAGCTAGACGTGCACTCGCTGTTGGTCATGATGACACCGTTGGTCTCTTGCAGTTGGTCTGGAATCTGTTTGTTCGGTTGAGTTCCTGCAATAAAAAGTAAGTATTTGGTATAATATCGGTTTTAAATCGGATATAACGGAGATACTTGAGTCGTGTTTACATTTTAACGACTTAAGCGATAAAAAAAACACACTTTCAAGTATGTATTAGAGTGGGCAAAATTAAACAGGCATCGAATGTGAAAAAAATGCATGATACTTTCAAATGTGTGCGGAGTTAAAAAGTGTTATCGGTTAGGAAAATAATACATGTTTGAAACGGGCTTAGATCAGAAGTGTTTTCGGATTGGGGTTAAACAATACCTCAAATATTGGGTGAGCGTTTCCAATGTCATTGTGCACTAGTGGCTTAGTTCAATATATTGTTACCTGTGACTGTATGTCCCCATCCACTGATCTCACATGTTAGGCGATCAAAGTTCTCGCCAGTATTTGCCAGAGCGATGGCTTTGTTGGCTCCCGAGAGGTCAGCGTCAGAGGTCAGATCTAGTAGGGCAATATCGTGGGGATAGGCGCCGGTTCCCACGTTATAGTTCGGGTGCTGTAGTAGTTTATGGTAGGTTATGGAATATTAAATTATCGCTGCCAAAACAAACAACATTGTTGTTTAATAAACAACAAAGATATGAGTTGCGCTTAGGGAAACGGGACTTAATGTATGAGCGCAAAGTGTCGTCCCTTCTTAGCAGGCTAAGCAGGGNATTGTTTATATATATTATGTTCAATACTGTATAATCGACTTACTAGTTCTATTTTACAGTCACCTTCGCTACTCATATGTTCAATATTATGAAACACCAAATAACATACCATTTGCTGAGGCAAGAAGGAAGACGAAAGCAAGAAGATACCCAATCATGATGACGCTGAGTCACAAAGCTAGTATTGTGCCGGTGGTTAGACTGGCGTTTCTCTACCCCTTATATAGGTTGGGAATTAAGCATTTCGTTAGCGTAAATGTTGACGTAACATGGGAATGCCAGCATTTGGATGCTATAAACTTTTATTAAGGACACGAACACTTAGCTGCTAGTGGTTTATAACGTCCTCTTCTCTCCTTAAACCACTCTTCATTTACAATCGCTTCTCATAAATTAGCATTTAAGTGACTGAGAGAACAGCGTAAGGCTATCATCGAAAATGCTCAAAGGTTGACAATAAAATAAGACAAGTGACTTTTATTTGAAAACAAAGGAGTAAACTTACACTAAGTTGTAAACTGGCGGAAGCCGGATTCAATCAACATGAAAGCATATTTTTTTCAATAAAATTATTTTACTATGCATGTCAATTTTGATCGTGTGTTGAACAACACATACTGGTATTTAGGTATTTCATTGGTGTTGGCATGAATATAAAACATCATTTCATTACTATCTGAAGTCTAGCAGTATTTACAGACGTATACAGTATGTGAATGTACTTATCGTATTTATGTGCACGTAACATGAACTTGACCTATTATAAAATCCCTGACAAACATCTTATATATGAGCCTCGCTCTGTAAATATGGGGTTAAATGCATGGGCGTAAAGTGTCGTCCCAGATTAGCCCGTTCATGGACGATCTTTCCGCCTAAACTAGATATATTTGCTAAGAAGAGACGTTTTTTAAACGAAAATATCATAAAAGCGGAAAAAAGTCGTCCTTGATTAGCCTATGCGGACTGCACAGGCTAATCTGGGACGACACTTTACGCACATGCATTAAACCACCTTTTCACAGAGCGAGGTTCATATATAATATCTACAACGCTATTGTTAATTTAAGATAAACATTGTATGATAGACATTTTCTATTGATCATCGATAAAACGTTTACCGAGTAAAACCAATCTTCAGCTAGCCATATCAGTCTTTTTCACTCCTTGCAAGTAGAAGCATTAATGGCCAACAAGTTCCCTTCCAAGTTGTCAGTGTGGGCTTTGTGTTCAGATTCACATTGTCTGGTCGAGTCACGCCATGTACGTGAATACTCGGGCGTACACGCTGGATAAGTGGTGAGAAACCCAGACAAGCCTCAGGAGGTCACACCAGCAAACACGGGGGTCGCGTCACGGTAGCACACCATCGGGCCACAAAAGTCATCCTGTTAGAGCCAGTCAATTACCAAATATGTATATGTCCATAATGTTATTGTTATTGTCACTTTATATTCGTAGGTATAATTATTTTCGAAAGTGTCGTCACTTCCATCGTTTCAGTCATGAACATTTTCTTAATCATTAACATCATTATCATGCACAAAACCATAAAGATCTTTCTCAGCGACAGCTGCATAATCATCAACACCATCGAAATCATTCTCATTGTTAAAGAATATACCTTAATTAGATTTTTTTAATTATTGCAAATTTAGTTTTGTTCAGTCGAAAACACATTCAAGTACACAAAACGTGTTCACCGTTGTAGAACGCCAATTAGTTAGTGATGATTCATTCATACGACAAATAGCAAAGTTTTAAACGTGTCGTTATTGGCTTTTTCGTAATGAATTGGATTGAAGAAAGCAACATTTGATGTATGGTACCATTAGGCGACAGCTATATTATATGTATTATTCTTCGTTTATATTAGTATGTTGGTTTAAGACTGAACAAATCCACAATTTAAAATCGTATGTACTAGCTTAAATGAAGCAACGACACTATACTGAATGAGGCATGATTTGAACACGTGTGTCGTGTCCTGAGAAAACTGGGCATAATGCTTGTGCGTAAATTGTCATCCCAGATAAGCCTGTGCAGTCCGCACGAGCTAATCAGGGACGACAATTTCCGCTTTTATGGAATTTTTCGTTTAAATAATGTCTCTTCTTAGCGAAAATCCAGTTAAGGCGGAAAGTGTCGTCCCGGATTAGCCTGTGCGGACTGCATGGTGATTCCAGTATGTTATTCGTAACGCATTTTCAATATTTTATTTTTTATTGTCTATTACTGTATAAACTGTTATTGATTTCTTTTACATTTCAACACTATTAAAATTTATTCTCATTGAACATGTTTCCACAACGTATATCTAAGAACATTTAAGTATGATCTTGGGAAAACTGGGCTTAATGCATGTGCGTAAAGTGTCGTCTCAGATAAGCCTATGTTATCCTCGCAGCCTAATCAGGGATGACACTTTAGCCTTAAACTGGATTTTCGTTTAGAAGAGACCTTCTTCAAACGAAAACTTCCGAATAAGCGGAAAGTGTCGCCCATGATTAGCCTTTACCCACATGCTTTAAGCCCAGTTTTCCCAGAACTTTACCCATTTGATCCTAGAAGAGACAGCTTCAAATGTCAATTGTGATGACATTCTATGTTATCAGCTGCCCCCATTTGAAACCATTATTTAAACAATGAGGTCCAGCACACATACCTGATACTTTTCAAGAATGAGCACCAGACAAGGATATAAACCAGAGCATCAAGGCACGAAAAGTATACGTTGGCCAAAACAGCCATTGTTGGCTGATATAAACTTATGTAATTGTAATGGCTTGATTAATATCATTTCCAGAGATGTCTCATGAATTACGTTGACATAAGGTATGAGCAATAACAAACGATTATGATGTTTAAATAAAACTATACGGAACTAAAAAAACTTATTGGAATTTGCATCCTGTCCTCTTGCGAAACTTACTTTTACCCCACGGGCCGTCTTTGTTGAGAACGAATATATTTTGTTATAAATCAAACATAGTTCCTCTGAGCCTTTCTGTTTCAGAAGCATTATTTTGTTAGTTTCGGATTCCGGTATATACATTTTGTCAACCCATTGGGCATGGCAAAATAATACACCATGTGCGTAATTTTAAAAAGATTTTGTTCTATCTCGCACCTGCGTAAATCGTTTAGAATATTTCTAATATATTTTGCTTATAAAGTCCCAATAACTCATGTGCCGCCATTAGGTGGTGAGGTTTTCTGCCAAAGGGCATGATCTGAATAAAAGTTACATACAAAAACATGATATAGGGTTTTGTAAATTCACAGAATTCATTTTGCACAACCGGATAACAACGTGACACCCATGGTATGGCAAGATTTTTACCAGTCGGGCATCAGGGGAAAACATATCAGTTAAGGACCAATATATAATAGTACGTATCAAATATAACACCTCTAGGTTTTGTTGTATCAGAGTAGCGATTTGAACAACGTTGAAATAAAGTCACCCAAATATTATTCATGTGAAGTTTCCTTAGAATATGAGTAGTGCAAATGAGGGACGGTAAACATCATTTGAGAATGTGTTGCCCATGATGTTCTACACCTGTATAATGTTTTAACACTGATGATGATTTCAACCCTGTTGAATTAACCCCTGATGATGATTCTACCATTGGCTTGATGCCTTCACCCATGGTCTGATCATTTCACCCCTAGCCTGATGATTTCAAACCTGGCCTGTTGATTTCAAACCTGCCTGATGATTTCACCCCTGGCCTGATGATTTCACCCCTGGCCTGATGATTTCACCCCTGGCCTTATAAATTTGGACGTCATGATGAATTTCTCTCATATTTTGGGACTAGTGATTATGTAAGACTTGTTTGAACAAAAAACATAAGGACATAACAGTGGAAACTTCAAACGCATGTTTAAGTTTTAGAGCGATGGTTGACTACATAACTTTACTTTTAACGGATATTACATTGCTGTAATAGTGGGACTAAAATATATTAAATGTACAGATATAACACTAAGAACCAATGTTTGTTTTTAATTTTGTTTTTGTAAATGAGTCTTGGAAGCCTTGGAATATCACTTTTGCAAAGGTCATGTTCATCTACAACTAAACTATTTCAAAAAACCAGTCAGAATGTTAATTAGCAGTCGTTCACCCCTTGTGCGTATTTGAAGCATTGGATTGATACACAGCAAATACGTAACGCGTTGTAGTTTGCAAAATTTAACTTATTTATTTATGCTGTTTATTTGGTGCTTTGAAAAAAAGTGCGTGTTATAGGCAGCTTTTACATTAAACAGGTATTCCCTGCGTTAATATATACATCGTTTGAAAACAAAATGTATATTACAAACGGCCCAGTGAGAAGTTATTTTCGTACGTATGTGGAAATCGGTATGCACAATAACTGTACTTAATTCCGATAAACATATGCTGTATGTTAGCTGATCAGTCGCCGCTTTTACATGATGATTTACCTCTGATGATTTATCCCCTGGTGGTTTTGTTTTATGACACCTTTGGATTTTTAAGTATATTAAGGGAAACAACTTTTACCAATTCAGTGCAATTTCAGTGAGCCGTTTCTCCCCCTTTGAATGCTTAGATTAGGTTTTTGACATTGCTTTACTACGTTAAGCGGGTATACACACGATATCATGGCAGAGTAAAAATACACACGTTAAAAAAACGATTTGCATTTCACAGGCAACACCATTTGACTGATAGGAGTCTTTAAAGCTGCCACGAATAACGATTTGTTCGAGGATTAGAATCCTGCCGCTTTTGCGAGCACTGAAAAACTGTTTCGCATGATAAGCAAAAAAAGGAGCACATACGATTAAATTTGTCTTAGATTCTATAGTGGTTAAACCATGAGGATGCCTGCTAACTTCATACAATAAATGCGCAGACATAGATTAAAAACGCAGCTTTGGGTTCGTCCAATACAAGCAAAAACGGAAAAATATGTTTTAAATTAACGATAATCTCAGCGACATATCGCTGATGAAAGATATGAAATTGCGCGCTAATAAAGGGAGCGAATCGCAAATTGATTGTTTACGAACTACATGACATTCAGAGACATATATTTCTTTGCCACCAATAATCCACCTAACAGAAATTTCGTGGAACGAGTTCAAAGGACTTAGAAATACATTTTATCATATGATGCGACATAGCACTATTCGATACAATGAGAATTTGCTAAACGTTGCCACTAGTTACAATTACATAGGAGTTTAGATGGAAAGGCGCAAAACCAATCAAGCGAACGTGTGGTGGCGTGTATACTTGAAGAAATAGAGCAAATCAAGCAGCAACCCCGTATTTGTATACAATGGAGATCAAAGTTGCATCAGTTTTAGAATTAAGCTATTTCAAATAAAGCGTCAAGAACATTTAATCACTGAGGTGTTTAAACTTACAGGGCACTTGTTGAACAATGACTCCCGATACCCAAGTTGAACGACCAGAAAGGCGATCATTCTTAGGGCTTGTTTTATACTGATAAAAATCAATAGGTTAACTTAGATGAAAACAGCTTTTTATTTATGAAAGCGGAACAGAGAATTTATTTGTCAAGTGACAGGAGGTTCAAAACACATTTAAGATGATCAGTGATATTCCAAAGCAGTACGTTTGACATTCAAAATCAAATAAAAAAACATTCAAAATGAAATTAGACTAGTTTGATTGTGCACTTATTATTTTAAGGAATCTGTCATAATAATGTACAATCCTAAACTTAACCACCAAATAGTTTACCTCTGTTTTATTTCAAAATGTATTTGCAATAAAACGAAGTTGTGGCTCTTTCGTTTTATTAATATTCCTTCAATATAAGCTCGGTATATTTTTTTATTTTTTTAATTATGACCACTTTTACGAAACCAATGTTTTCATATATGGAAGGAGTAGTATCATTTTATTTTGTTTGTTTTTATTTTAACTAACCCGGTTTTTTGCATGACAAACCAGAATAGCTATACCCTTTTCTCTAGTGTATTTACCTTTCTTTTTACCTCGTTTTATGTTATAAAACAAACGTAACAATGATGCAATTGTTTTATTGAGAGTTTTTCAAAGCTACAAAGAAAGTCATTCACAGGTATGCCCGTTTAAACGCCCATGGTCGTGTCGAGCCACGTCCTGTACGTGGACACCCTGGCGTACACGCTGGGGTACGTGGTACCACATCCAGACACGCCCCACGAGGTCACACCGGCCAGAACCGGGGTCGAGCTCCGGAAACACACCATCGGGCCGCCACTGTCACCCTGATATCAAAATAAGAAAGAACTAGTATATGCTGTATAATCATGACCACAATTTCCTAATTATGAATAACTAGTACTTATGTAAACATAACTCATTGGTAACATAATATTTTTTGCAATTGGTAACTTCAAATATTGTCATAGAAACATTCGATATATACCGTGCGCGGAACAAGACCTATATATTGACAACGAAGAAAGAAGGGGCGCTGGAATGTTCAATTTACTATCCACTGCTCAGATTTTGTGTGCACTTCTACTTTCGTAGGGAGGGGCCGTTGGTTACCCAAATGTACCTGGCAGGTTCCGGTGTTCCTGTTGTTGATGCAGATGTGGGCACTGCTGGCGTAATTCGTTCCCCAGCTGGACGTGCACTCGCTGTTGGTCATGATTACGCCGTCGGTCTCTTGCAGTTGGTCTGGAATCTGTTTGTTCGGTTGAGTTCCTGCAAAAAAAAGTAAGTATTTGGTATTATATCGGTTTTTAATCGGATATAACGGAGATACTTGCGAGTCGTGTTTACATTTTAACGACTTAAGCGATAAAACAAACCCACTTTAAAGTATGTATAAGAGTGGGCAGAATTAAACAGGCATGGAATGCGAAAAATTTGCATGATCCTTGCAAATGTGTTCGGAGTTAAAAAGTGTTATCGGTTAGGCAAATAATACATGTTTGAAACGGGCTTAGATCAGAAGTGTGTTCGGATTGGGGTTAAACAACACTTTAAATATTGGGTGAGCGTTTCAAATGTTATTGTGCACTAGTGGCTTAGTTCAATACATTGTTACCTGTGGCTGTATGTCCCCATCCACTGATC
This sequence comes from Dreissena rostriformis, assembly GCA_007657795.1. Classification (NCBI taxonomy): domain Eukaryota; kingdom Metazoa; phylum Mollusca; class Bivalvia; order Myida; family Dreissenidae; genus Dreissena; species Dreissena rostriformis. Next base: position 3,262 of record VMBQ01005047.1, on the reverse strand, counting down.
TCACATGTAAGGCGATCAAAGTTCTCGCCAGTATTTGCCAGAGCGATGGCTTTGTTGGCTCCCGAGAGGTCAGCGTCAGAGGTCAGCTCTAGTAGGGCAATATCGTGGGGATAGGCGCCGGTTCCCACGTTATAGTTCGGATGCTGTAGTAGTTTATGGTAGGTTATGGAATATTAAATTATCGCTGCCAAAACAAACAACATTGTTGTTTAATAAACAACAAAGATATGAGTTGCGCTTAGGGAAACGGGACTTAATGTATGAGCGCAAAGTGTCGTCCCTTCTTAGCAGGCTAAGCAGGGACGACACTTTCCGCCTAAACTGGATTTTCGAGAAGAAACGTCTTCCTTTTAACAAAAAATACAATAAAAGCAGATAATGGCGTCACTGATAACCATGTGCGAAATACACAGGCTAATCTGCAACGATAGTTTACGCACTTGCAATAAGCCCCGTTTTCAAAGAGCTCGGCTCCTATGAATAGATGTTATTTGTATAATATGTTGATTAAAGACTATATTGGTATTATTATTATACTACTACTAAGACTGGCAAAACATCGTTTGATCTTGTTTAATAGCACACGAAGTACTTAAGATTTTGTTTACCAATTCACCTGATAATAATTATCAAAATTACTGTACTTACCATGACAACCCTTCTGACGGCGTATGATTTTCTGTTCGGGTCTGACAAGAATCCATTGGTCAGGACCACTTGGAGAGTGGACGCGCTGGAATAGTTTTCTGGATACTTTACAACTTGTTATATTTTCCGGTTTGCACATTTTGCATTTTTTTTTAAATTATCGTTATTGTAATTTTCAAAGTCTTCAAATACGTTTACTCAAAAATATAGGTTTGGTTATTCAATATTGTGACAACAAATCTACATTAAATATGCATACGTTCAACATCGTATTGATATAAATGTATATTTAATATATTCTAATAAATCCATAAATAAACAAATAAAAAAAGTAAACGATTTTCCGTTGGCATCTGCAGCAGTTGATCAACTTAAATAAGAGACAACCTTGCCAAACTAACCTGGAGCCTTCCACACAGTGTGCGGCGGTCACAACCCATTTACTCCTGACGATGGATCCTCCGCAAGTGTGGTACCAGCTACCTCCACTGAGCCGTTGGAGTGAAATCTGGTGCGGATGGGACGCAATGGTTGTCGGACTTCCATTGATGATCCGGGAAATCGAATCTCCTACATTCACAATAACCGGGAGGATTTTATTTCCAGTTCATAGTAAATGTGTTATTCGGTGACTTATCAGCAAGGCGATTTAGAAATTATCCAAAAAGTATTAATTATACTTGTAAATTTAGTTAAACCTGGAAAACGTTTTAATGATTGTATACTGAATGATTAAATTAATGAACCGTGGTTTCGTTCCGGTTCCCTTTGTAGCGTGTTTTTAACGCCCATTATGTCATTTCAGGTTATATTTCATCTACTTTATGGCATTTTACAATAAAGTCTCTTTTTCAAACAGCCATATTGTGTTTGTTCTATACTTTATGACAAACGAGTCCGTCCGATCTAAGACCTTGTCATTACCACCAAGGACAATACATAAATATATATGTCCAATTCTATAAAATAGACCAAGTAGTAGTATTTTACAGTCGCTTCACCTGTTAATATGTATTTAAGTTGAATATTATGAAACATCAAAAACATACCATTTGCCGAGGCAAGAAGGAAGACGAACGCAAGCAGATATCCAATCATGATGACGCTGAGTCACGAAGCAAGAAGTGTGCTAGTGAAACTGGTTAGACTTGCGTTTCTCTATCCCTTATATAGGACAGGAAGAAAGCATAATGTATGCGTTTTTGCTGACGAAACATGGGAATGCAGCCATTTGGATGTCATTAACATTTATTTTTGACACGAACACTGCTGCTAGTGTGGTTTATAACGTCCACTTTTCTCCTTAAAGTACTCTTTATTTACAATCGCTTCTGATAAATTAGCATTAAAGTGACTGAGAGTCCAGCGTAAGGCTATCGTAGAAAAATTCACAATGTTTGTACATAAAATAAGACACGTGACTTTCAGTGGAAGAAAAGGAGTAAACTTAAAGCCACTATAACGCTCAAAATAAACGAACATTTCGTAAGATGTTTCATTAAATAAAGTTACCCCATAACTAATCGGTGTTCCTTATAGCAATAGCCAACATTTTAACGCTTGATGTGGTCTGGTAACATAGATTTGACATGATACAAAATGCCCCTTTTTTATTTTTGTGTATCACAATATATTCCATTTTTATTTCCCGCAACGATATCTATGCATGCAACACACGAACACTAAATTGGTACATGAACCCGTGTTAAATATATTGTACCACCAACAAATTAAAAACATAGCTGGTTTTTTATGGGGTTACTTTATTTTATGTAATATTTAACGAAATTTTCGTTTATTTTGAGCGTTATAGAGGCTTTAAACTAAGCTGTAGACTCGCGGAGACCGCATTCAATGAACACGAACGCAATATTTTTTTCAATCAAATTATTATACCGGTAATTACGAAATTGATTGTGTAATGAACAAAGTATACTGTTTGTTTGTTTTTTTAAAGGTTTTTGGCAGAAATACAAAAATGTTATTTTATTACCATCTAAAGTCGTTAGCTTTTAACTGATAGCGGTTAACTGCAAATACAGTATTTGAGTATTACGTATTATATTTCTGTGTACGTTAACTGAACCTGATATATCAGGAAAAACATAGGCAAACATCTTACATCATAAATGACACATTAATTGCTAGCTTGAGGTTAACATAGTATGATTCTTTGAGAATTAACTACGGCTTATACCGCATTGAGTTGAACACCGATTTTTCTAATAACTGCAATATAAACACGTGACTGATGTTGCACACGTCGGCCTGTATCTTAGTATACAGCTATGCTTATCAGTTTCACTCCTTGTAAATGCAAGCATTGATAGCCTATAATTTCGCTTCCATTTTGTCGTAATATGTGTTCAGATACCGTTGGTCTGGTTGAAGTTAACCATAACTCGACATGATTAATAATAATATTAACGGTTTTGTCTCTGATTCGACACAATAGTTCAAACAGTAATTCCTTAACCGATTGTTTAAACAAATATAATATATGGTTTATTTTTCATGAAGAGACACGATTAAGGATAGTGTGTTATACTGATCAATATAAAATGACAAATTGCTTCAATATGTGACCGTCTTTCAATATTCCCACGGTTTAAGT
>VMBQ01005046.1:40369-65495 GCA_007657795.1 Dreissena rostriformis | reverse complement strand
TGACATAATCGGTAGTAATTCGGTCGTAAGGAATGTTGTGTACAGAATAATTATTTTGTTATCGTAATTAATCATTTGTCTTTGATAAAATGTGTTAGCGGCATAATTTTAAATGAAGCAGGATAAATAGAATACATGGTTGGTGCCGAGATGGAGAATGTTTATCCGGTTCGGCCTGAAAAAGTAAATAGGGCTTGCTAAAGCTCGCCCTGTTTTCTTTTTCTTAGCCTCATCAGATAAACTTTCTCCATCTCGGCACCAACCATGTATTCTTTATATATTTCCAGGTTGCACTTTTGTATTGTCCAGAAACATCCTATGTTTCTGTTGAATTGTTCTGACTTCTTAAGTTAAAAATGTCAAACTGTTTTGGAGGAACTACTTACTTTCAAAAGCTCACTAAAACAAACAGTAGTAAATCAATTTTTTGTGTAAGTTTAATGATAATTTTTATTTTAAATATTTGAACATTAAATGAAAATCTGTCATTTTTAAGTGTTCCACAGACCTTTAAAAAAAAATGTCTCATTATTCAAATAGGTTTACAAACATCAAAATATCAAAAGTATCATTTAAAAAAAGAGTTCACCTTTCATTTGATATCAACTGACAATGATGAGTGCGAAATAAAAATAAGCATCTACCAAAATATCTTTGTACATTTTATTTAGGAACTCTTAATGTTCAACCCTCATCGACGCATCAGTGCAAGTCAGTCGCTAAATCATCCATTCTTCAAAGACGTCGACCTTGAAAGCATTCGTACATCAGCATCGTTATCCCCTACATCAACCTCAGAAGGGGACAGTGCAGACAGTCGGTCCGATACTCCGGTCAGCAAATAGAAACATAACTAGCTGTGATGGAAACTGAAAACTATTGGTTGAATCAGTACTCCGGACAACTATTGGTTGAATATTCATGCAAGGACTTTTTTAAGCTATGCAAGGTAGTAATTGGTGCATTTCTTGTTGTTCATGAAAGATTGACCCTGTCTCAGTGTGGTTCTATGCATTGGCTAGGTTTTGAGAGTGAAATGTCACTGCGGGAGTGAAGGAAGCTTGTTCTCTGTGATGTATAATATGTGACTTTGCACCGCTGGTTCTATTGAACAAAACATGTTCACCTCATGACCAACGCTTCATAGGGCATTCTCTTCTATGTTGGGACCAAGATTCATTAGGCTGACATGTCATTTATCAACACATTCCTGAAATCAGATGAGGAATTTTGACATATGGGCTTGGAAGACTGTGTGTAGTAGAGAATGGTTTGGAGTGTAGAGTGCTGTATAATCATTGTTTACTGTAATGTATTTTTCATATAATGAAATCTAGAAATGCATTTTTATTGATTAGAAATGTTGAATTTACTATCAATTGTAAATATACATGTATCATCTATTATACACGCATCAATGTAGTATAGGATTTCTGCTAGCCTATAATAGTTTATTTTTTATGTATCTGATTAAAAAAAATCAGTACATTTGTATATCTTAGACCTACAGTTTTTCTTGATTTGATTTACAACCATGTCTGTGTTATAAAGGACTTGGCAGTTTTTTTCATATTTTTAAAATAAGGTTTAACCTGATAATTGGATCTTCGTCTGAATGATTGTTTGTATATTGCAGTGATGTTCAAAGTTCAAAAAGGACCCACAAATAAGTTACATTATCATATTTGCATGGCTAAGGTCACTTTTTCTCACAAACTTTGCGTTGTTGTTTTTTTAAATTTCCTACTCATACTCGGATTAGGTATTTGAATAGTTATTTGTGTGTTAGTTTGGTTTTCATATATGTACTTTTAGCTAAATATGCATTGTGTACTTGTGTAGGTTTTGTTTTGATATTTTGACTTTTTGCCAGATATGCATTTATCTGCTGTAGATTTTTGTGGGGGGTTTTGTGCGGGGAAAATTGTCTCCGCCATAATACTTGTGTAATGTGCCTTATGTTTTGAATGGCTGGAATAACAATGATATTCAAATGTGCAGTGTCTGTGCCTGTGTGGCTCTGAAAGGTTTCTTATTTTATTTGTTCTGAACTTTCTTTAGGTGCCAGTCAATCGATCGTTGACTCAAGCTGCTAGAAGATCAAATTTGATTTTGTGCATTAACAAAGCACATTACAGACCTGCTGTTTATTGTAGTTCCCTTGCTTTCTGTCTGTTCAAAATGCCAACTTTCGGCAAAGTAACTGGCTGCTCCGTTAAAGGATCTGGAAATAAATGAAAAGTACACAAATTTTCAATGTTCATGTCTTCTTTTACCTGTTATTCAAGCAAAGAGATAATGGTACACTATCAGAGATTGTTTATGTGGTTTACAAAAAATAGATGCCATAAAGAAATACTGGTAGAATACATGAAATAGCAACCTTTAATGATATTTAGCTCACCTGAGCACAACGTGCTCATGGTGAGNACTCCCTTGGAAAGGGGTAAGCTAGAGATAACAGGTAAGTATTTAATAATTAAAATGAATTTTACTTAAGAAAATTTGTTTTAAAACCATATAAGTGTTTCTATTTGATTCCAAATCTGAAAGTTGCTGTCTTTTTATACCATATTAAAAAAAGGTTATGTCAGGAGAAGTAACAAACACATATGGGCCAGTAAATTCCTATCATCTATTCTATATTATGATTTCTGTATTCTCTAATGAATTAGAAATTTTGTTTTACAAGATTTTTTTATTGGTATTGAGATGCATTTTTTCAGAGCCACATTCTGGGAAAATGGGGCTTAATGCATCTGCGTAAAGTGTCCTCCCAGATGGGACTGTGCAGTATGCACAGGCTAATCAAGACCAACACTTTCCGCTTTTATGTTTTTTTTTTTTTTAAGGAAGTCTCTTTTAGCGAAAAACCAGTTAAGGCGGAAAGTGTCTACCCTGTTTAGCCTGTGTGGAGTGCACAGGCTAATCTTGGACGACACTTATTGCATATGCATAAAGCCTTGTTTTCCCAGAGCGAGGCTCATTGGTATTGAGATGCATTTTGTAGTGGCTAGTGGTGGTGGAGGCAATGACAAGATATGTATAGTGCAGATTGAGTTAACTTCGTGTGATCTGGTGTGAAATTTCTAAATGAAGCAAAGCGTTCATTTGGTGGGTCCAAATGAACTTATAATGGAAAATATTTGCCCAAACTGCCTGCTGATAAATAGATCATTTCTCAATAAATAAATCAATGTTTACATGTAATTAACTGTCTGATATTATTTTGTTAGAACTGTTTTGTTGATAATATGACATTTGTATGGATTTTAACCAAGTGTTATTGTTTAAAACTTTTTGACTTGTTGATAAACTTTAACATCAGTGTTTTAGTACATACATGTATATTGTGGAACACAATTTCAGAAGCACAGAATCATTCAGAATTTGATAATTTTACATAAAAATGTCATAATTTATTTTAGAAAAAAAACTGGACATCCCAATCAACCCAAATATTATGTCAAGGAAAGAAACAAAGAAAATATAAAATAGTACCAACCAAATAACGATCTCTTGACCGGAAACAAATCTTAAATAAGTAGCCTCATGACTAACGTTTTTAAGTATAATATAAAAATATGTTATAGAAATGGATTAGACTTGCCTTTTGCTTTTTGTAAATAACAAATGTAGCCATTAGTTGTAAAAATGTCCCTTTGTCTCAAGTTTGAATCACATTTCTATCATTTTTTCATGACAGGTTGAAGTGAACACTGACTACATCCCTGTGGGCCTTGAGGAGTCGTACAGTCGAGAGCGCCCTGGAAAACCCCTGGAGACCCTGGTACCAGTCGGGAAGACACCTGAACAATTCATGGACAACCTTAAAACAAAATTCAAGAGTGTAAGTTATTGGACTGTTGGTTGGTTTCAAATTGTCAAACCTTTAGTGATAAAACAATCGTTAGGTTTTAGTTATTCTGTATTCCATTAAAAATTGTCAGTTTTGTTGTGATGATACATGAGGCTGTTTTGAAATTTCAATTTTTCAGAAATGTTAATGGTCAATAATGGACAACAGCGTGATACATGGTTTTTGTTTGAATGTCAATGTTGATATACGGTTGACATAGATTAACCCTTTGAGTGCTGGAACCGGATTTTGAAGGTTTTTGCAAACAGTTTGGATCCAGATGAGACGCCACAGAACGTGGCGTCTCATCAGGATCCAAACTGTTTGCTATTCTGATAGTATTCTTTGAAAAAAATCAAAGAAAATGCTACTTTTACAAAGTCAGCAGACGACATTTTAGCAGACGACAAATTTCTCAGCATTCAAAGGTTTATATTATAGTGATCTGACCAGTTACTATAGAGAATGCAGGTACTTATTTTCAACTTTGACCTATCCGAAACTTTGAAAAAGCAAGTTTAGTGAAGTTTAATCTCCTTTTATAGTTAATTGGACATCAATACGCAAATAATCATCATATATTCGCATTTTTTCAATTTTCTTTTTAATCTTTTATTATTTTTTACACAATTGATGATCATGTATTCACATTTTTCAGCTGGTGTACAAACTGTACGAAGAAGGGAACTTAGAAAAATAAAAATAGGGAAATGAAGGACACGCACCCTGATGGAAGAGTGCACATACTGACAGTGAAACCTGTGGATGACCAACAGTGCAAGTGGATACAAATGTTATTTTGCTTGGCATCTGCACCTTAAACGGACTTTCGAAGCTTGGCTTCAATTTCTTAAGGAACAAAATCATTTGCAAGGATATCATTATTTTGAACATTAAAACAAACAACAAACAACAACTTGCTCTTGATATTTATTGAACTTGAATGATTTACTTTTGAACATTTGAAAAAAGATTAACAATCAACCCAATATATGCTAATACATGTATCAATAATTGAAATACAAAGTTACCAGTATTTATTTTTGACGTTGATACAAACACATATTGACATGAACTTTGGTAATTTTTTAGAAATAATAAAAATGAAACATATTAATGAAAGGCTACAACTTATCATATCTTGTGATTATTTGTTTTATGTACAACAAATATTAAGTAATACCCAATTGTCATAAGGATGGCCAAGACAATTAAGCAATTTATGCCTAGCGTCTAGAAAAAAGGCCTTGGCAAACAGCGTAGACCCAGATGAGACGCCCCATAATGCGGCGTCTCATCAGGGTCTTTGCTGTTTGCTTAAAGGAATTTCTGTAAGAAATATTTAAAAAATAGAAATAAATATACCAGACATCCCTAATTTTGGAAATGAATTGATCCAATTTAGAAGGATGGGAGAGTCCACTAGGCATAAATGGGTTAAGCATGTGAATTGAAGCGGGAAACATTGTCATGGAGAAAAGAGTATCAAGTTGAACTTCAAAATGAGGTCAAAACTACTGTTACGTTTATAAGTGTTGTACTTATTGTTGTTGTTTACTTATCAAGTACTGTTACTGGACTATTATGTTGAATCAGCAGTGACTGCTAGTTGTGGCACAGAACGCAGTGTGAAATGGTCACACAACCCTCGAGTTCAATCTAGTGATATCAGTAGCATAATTTGTTAAATTTAGACATGTTTGTCATGGACAATTATTGTTCAGTTGTAAATATGTTTTTTTAATTCTAGATGCATAATCAGTTTAGAACTCCTGTTTAACAAGAGACATTTTATATAACAAATAAAATTGATGTATACAAAAGACTAATATTTTGATTGGTAGTTGTTTTTTTTCTACTTTTAGTTGACACATTGTGGTGTTCTTAGAAAACTGGGCATAATGCATGTGCGTAAAGTGTTGTCCCAGATAAGCCTGTGCAGTCCGCACAGGCTAATTAGGGACGACACTTTCCGCTTTTATGACATTTTTTGTTTAAAAGAAGTCTTGACGCACATGCATTATGCCCAGTTTTCTCAGAACACGACACGTATGTCTGGATCACAAATATGTGTACAAATCAACATTAAACATTGACATGTTATCAATTATAAATTCATGGTAACATTTTATAAATTAAATTTTAAGTTAAAAAAAACAAGCATACATAGTTATAGTTATGAGCTTCATATGTTAGTAGTGAAATGTAATATATATTAGTCATTTTGCACAGTTATATGTTGCACCTGTGTTCAGTTGTTTTTTCTGTTTTAGATTTATTACATATTTATTGATTAACATGCGTTTTTATGTTTTGTGTTATACTTCTTAATTGTATGTTTGATAGATCTGATGTTATTTTTACATCATTTTAGGAAAAACTAATTGACATGTATATCTTATATATGTGCTTATAATTCGTTTTTGGTTTTCGTTTATCTGAGTTTTGAAAAGTTAGTGCCATCAATTTATTTATGCATAACTCGTTTAAATGGTATTTCTTTTCTTTTAAATGTATAGTTTTATTTATTTATTGTTTTATTTTTATTTTAGAACTCAACATTATGGAAATAATTTTAATCACTGTTATGTTAATCTACTGGTATATACATACAACAATAATGATAATCATACCACACTTTTTATTTTCAATTTTTGATGGCCTGACCAACTATATTGCTTGCATGCAAAAAAATTACAGAAAAAGTTCCTACATATATACCACTGTATGCTACTTGTTTACAATCTTTTACCTTTGATTTATTTAAGTTCACTATTTAATGGTGGTTTAAATTTATAATTATATATATAATATATATAAATTATAATGAACAATTTATAATCTTAAAACATAATATAATTTTATAAACGGTCTGTTCAACATTTTGGTTGGAGAAAATTAACACTATGCCTGTTTGTTTAAACAAATTACGTTTTTTTGTTTACCAATCAACATTGTTATAATATAAAATGAATTTTATATCTATTAAAAACTGTCTTTATAGAATGTGCTTTCCTAACCTTACATTACCCAATATGAAATATATATATAACAGAGTGAAAATATTAGTTTGAAATGACCACAACTGAAATGATAATACAATCTAACACTGAAATCAATAAATTTCCTCTATATTCAGTATTTTGAACAATATATACAAGGTTTACATTAATGCATGTTTATTTGACAATTTTGTACACAGATATTTTCACGATGTCTCACTCATTTATGAAGTTTTCATATTATACGTTTTGTTGTGACCTGGTGGCTGGGAAAATATAATATTTATTGTTTTAAAGCTATATATAAGCATTGTACATATACATAGTGTTATTTATACAATGTATCTGATGCGATAATGATCTGTGATAGAAATGTTCATCGTATATGGACTTCTGTTATGTATTGAACAGGTGATTTAGCTTTGTATATACAGTTAAACTTTTGGCAATAAAATATGTGAGTGTATTTCTTGTTCTTGAATGTGATTTGAAGTCTGCTTGTGAAATGCTATATTTTAGTAAATAAATCAAGTTTGTGTCCATTAACTGTTTTCGTATGTTATCCGTAATATATAAAGGACATGGAATGTCTTTATGTTGAATAACTTTGCATTCAAATTTCATTTATTATCAAGATTTTGAGATGAGGGGTTTTTCAACCAATCCAAGCAAGTGGTATTGGTAGTCCAGTGGAAAACATTGAGCCGTGGGTCAATACAAATATGATTTTTATCTTTAAGTGTCGCAGGTTTGAATCTAGGTTTGAACCCAATAAGCATCCAAAACAACGACACAGACACATCCGATGTAATCTATTGTGTTGCTAGAAATATATAATAAAGAACATATATGTATCACGTATACAAATTGAAACAAAGTTTGAGATAAATCAAGTATAATTATATAAAACATGTGACTTAAAGATTGAAAAAAAAATCAACATCTGTACAAGGTATCAACAGGTACAATCACATCTAAATCCATGGGGTTATGTATTGTCATTCAAATAAGAGTGACCTCAAATATTTTGTCAAAATACGAATATCCATGTTGCACAAGTTTATGTAGCATCAAAAAGCGTGTGTGCACTTAGCGATAAGTTGAGTTTCGAATATGGCCTATTAATAGCGTAATTAATAATTTAAACAATATATGTACATATATATATGTTTCATATATATGTTTCAAATTATGATTTGTCGGAATGACTTAATTTAGATGTTCATTGTCACACATTATCAAATAATGTGATTTATTAAAAGCTCCAAGCTCATCTACCAATATGATTTCCTTGGTATTTAACAAAGTAAGAAACACATTTTGTAATCACGCTCTCTCATACATACGCTATATGCATGTACAGATTCATACAATTATATAGGACAAACTTATAACTACAACACCAATCGATTGCACGAACAATTTTTAAAATACAAAATACAATAACCACTTAGAACAAATTCACCGGCAGCCTATGAAATTATTTCAGATGTCAACGTACAGTTTACATGACAACTGTTTCTAACAGCTTTGGTCAAAGTTGAGTGTATTAGTCATGATTATACCCAAGTATCTTTCAAATTGCACATAATTTATTCCACATCGCATACACCTATGCATAAGCTTGTACTGTTCCATTTCACTAATTTATGTTTGTTTCCATATATAATTAGGTTTTCAGCTGTTAACTTGTTATCTTTCAGTTAAAACCTTTTCATCCATTTTATGATTTCAGAGAACTATCCATTTGTTGTAGAACAGTCTTTCCTCTTGAGAATTTCATTGTTTGTTAATGCAAAGTTGTGGTTATCCGCATGTCCATATGTAAAGAGCCAATATCTACAGTATGAAGATCGCCGGTCAAGCGCATGAAACCATGGGAACACCTAACATCAAAGTTTCACTTTAGATGTTGACTGTTGGGCATAAACGTTCATTTTCATGCGTTATGAAGTATCTATTTCAAGGAAGTATTACGAGTGCCAACGTAACCTTTTTGAATCCGTATTTGAACAACAACGGTATCAAACGCAGCAATCAAGTAAGGGACAGTAAAGCTAAATTTCGATTGTTACTACCGTTATCGAAGTTTTCAAAAATATCATTATACATGTTGACCAATAGCTGTCAGCCAAATGGTATTTTCTATGTCCTCAATTGTCAACTGAGAGAAGATAATCAGCTTTAACTTGATCGTTTGATACCAGATGGTATTTTTTTCTGTTGACTTTTGTAATGGTTTATTTAAAAACTGGACTATTTGGTCGTTGGCTGAATTATCAAGACACAATTTAAAACAAACATTCTTTTCGCAACATGACGCTGTTTACAATATTCCCCAAAACAACAGTCTTTGAACAAGGAAATTGTGATAGTACGTATACGAGTCTGCCACATTATTTAGCTTTACTTCTTGCCTCTCTGATCAGTGCGATTGCGTGCTGAAGCTGAATCCATTTGACGACATTTATGTCGGGATCACACTTGCGTGCGCGTTTTTTATAGCAAGATTCAATTTTATCATCAGAAGCGCTCGCATCGGTGCCGAACAAAGCATACGCATTTTCGATGTCTTTATTCATCAACCGTGATATCCACTTCTTAATCAATTCAGTAATTATAAGTGCAGATATTTTTCCAGCCACTGCACTGAAAATAGCTATTATGTCCGCTCCTACATTGAATTTCATCGCAATTAAAGTCCCCACTATACGTCCGGCGGCAGAACCTAGAGCTTCACCGAGTCCTTTCAAAACGGTGCTCAAACACGTCTCACCCGATATTTCACCAACAAAATAACTCCTTATAGTATCAAATATCTCCTTTTTCAGAAATGCAAGTAAATCTGTCTGTAGATCTATACGTGCTACGCTTTTATTTCTGGCCTCTTTTAAATCAATGACCCAATGCTCTGCAATGCTCTTGCTTTCGACGAGTTGTTGTACACCGCTACAAAAGAGTTCATAATAATTATCCGGAATAGACGAAGTAACTTCAATAAAGGTTTGTTTTATAACCGATGTATTCTGCTTTGTGCATCCTAATGACGACATTTTGACAGCTAGCAAAAACTCTTTAAAGCCGATTTCTTTGGTAGAACAAAATGCTAATGTGCGGAATGTGTCCGGGTTTCCAAAACGTACACATTTTGTGAATGTCCTTTGGAAATCAGTTTCTGTCATTTTCCCGTCTGGATGACGCTTCTGTTTCAAGACAAGGAAGATTGAATATTTCATAATAACATATTATATTTTTCTTCATATACGTTTTTTAGGTCGCCTTTTAATCGAGTACAATAAATACAACAATCAATATATTTATAACAATACAGAATTTTCTATTTTCTATACTTATAATTATGAGTTAAAATGGACAATCAATTTAAGATACCCGACAATCCCAACTTACCATGAATTTAGCGTGAATAGCATTGATCGTTTTCTTTGGAATATACGAGTCTTTTTCCAATTCCTCAAGAACTGCTTCATCTAATTTCTTGGCTTTGGATTGTTTCTTACCCATATTTGCAATTTTTGGTTTTGTTCTTCTTCACGGATTATCTGAACAATAAAGATAAATTTTAAGGCAAAATATCCATATAACAAAGTTTTTAAACCTTAACCTTTTAACTATTTGCATCATCGTTATCGTACCAGAGATTTACAATCAAACCAAAAATTAACAGCTTAAAAAGTAAGGTAACTATTCCAAGTACCAATTTGCGATTTTGTTACAATTTATTCTGAACTATGGGTTAAAACATTCATTAATTATCACATACATTTTTTTAATATGTGTACTAGTTTAATGTATATAAACTTTGTAAGCTTTGTGGTATTACACGGTAATGACAAGATAAATACATTTATTTGCATACGGTTTATTGTTTCATATGTTTTTTTTTTGTTTACTGGCATACATCGACCGATCTACGATATTTAAGGTTCTGGACTGGATGCGCAGAAGACCAAACAATATTTTGTTTGTTTCCAAATACATCTTAAACTAAAAAATATGATAGACACGTCGGGAAAACTATTTTTTTTTCTCTAACTTTTTTTGGGTACACACGTTAATTCCTTTTTAAAACGGGTTTTGTACGGTAGAGATATCCTTTTTAAAAGGATGTTATACGGTAGAGATCTTCCAAATCACTTCGCAAATGTCTTCCTTTGTATTTTGTAAATTATTTTTAGTAAATAAGATCAAATTTAGCAAACATGATCGGAAATTAAACTCGAAATATACAAAAAGGTCAGCATCCAAAATAGGGTCGGTGGCGATAATGGAATCAATACCTTTTTACAACAATAAAGCGTGACAGTAGAATTATACTGGTGCAGTTAAAGCAGTTACTTATTGTTTGCGTTACATTCTTATACGTATAACTCGAGTGAAAAAAGTAGTTTTCCTGTTCAGATTGTCAACAAACGTATACATGGAGGTATGAGCTATGTACAGTTAATTTACCTTTCATTTATCGACACACCTGTTCCAGATATAATAACATTTCTGATTACTTGATGAAAACAATGGCATAAATTGAGCAAAAATTAAATAAGTCCGTAAACATAAGACGGATAAGGATCGTTAATGTCTGCCGCAGTTAATATCCTTTAAAATGGGAATCGCCCGACGAGCCTCCTAATTTTATACGAGAGTAGACGTATCTTAATTGCAAGATGACTACAGCAAAATGCATATCTATGGTAATGCATGAATACTCAATTATCTATTCTTCCTCGAAATTAATCTGCCACTAAAGATGCACTTTGGTAATTTAGTCAGGTGCTCAGATAAGATAATACGACACATCAATACTGTGTTTCGCAAACTAATACTAAGGTAGCATGAACCAAAAGGGGAGACAACTCGTGACGTCACAAATACGCATTAACCAAAAAGTGGTTCTTTATTACGGCGCTTAACATGGGTCTAAACTACGTTTGAAAGCTTTTTTTTTGATTGAATGAAACAGTGCGAACTCATCAAATCAAAAATGTAGAGACATTGATCTTCCAGAACATTCTCTTGCATTTCGCGCGCGAATCTGGAAACAAAAAGAATTAGATAACCAAAACGTTCGAGATTTTTTTTTTAAGGTTCGGGAGCGTGTTCCTGTCTAAAATCAAGGTAATATTACTTTTAAATCATTTATGTATTTGTATACATTAAGAAAGTTGTAGAATATTTGCGTAAAACATCAGAACTTTGATGAAAACTTTTGTCTGCTAAAATGTTCCGACTGGTTACGGAAATTACAGATCGTCGGTTTCCGTAAAAAAAGATGGCGGCACCCATTGATTTTGTTGTTATTGACTATCACTAGGTATGATTTCGCTTCTGATTTGATAAAGTGATAAGTTAAAGTCTCAGAAAAGTGAAATATGAAAGCTATTCTGTCTTTTGGAATATGTCTGTCCATACATCTGAATTAAAAAAGGAAAGAAACAACATTTTTTTTAAATCGAAAGTGACTTTTTATGTTCTTCATCTTGCAGTCTAAGGACGTCACCCACAGAGAAATAACTAAGTCGATATGAAGTTCATTAAATGCTTTGTATGTTTAAAGTTTAACAAAGATTTAACATTATTTTATTATATATAAATATGTATATACATTTTATAAGCTAATGACAGTGTTGTGTTGAACGAAAACGAAAGCACATTGAACAAGTCGATTGAGCATAATGTATTTCGATGTGACAGTGTGTGTGCATGAACTTTTTTTATTTACTTACTGTTAAAAAGTACCGAAACGCATACAATCAATTACATTCATATTATTTGACATAACGCGCTATAATTTCCGAGAAATGTGTCTTTCTTTGAAAAAAAAGCTCTTCATCTCCATTCGTCGTATTGACACACATTCAAAACTGAAAACACTGTCGCTTATTTTCACGCAAACATGATATAAATATTACCAATAACTAGTTCGCAAAGTCCAGTTATATATTCTAAAACACAATGAATTATTTGACGCGAATTATACACATACGAACTCAAAATTAACACATGAAAACTCCTGTTAAAAGTTCGTTGTAAAGAAGAATAATGCTATAATTAACGTTTACCTGTATCGTGTTACATCAACAATATAAATAGATCATATGCAACGACTGGCCACTATTCATGCTATTGATTGCTTAAGTTTTACCTTTTAAAACAAAACAAAGATCGATGATATACATGGCACTTTTGGATTATGGATATGTTATTAAATACAATTATATCTGCAATCTTATATTCAAAAAAAGTATCATAAAAAAGTACAATTCAAAAACACAAAACGAAACGTAAAGATCATACAAAAACTTATATGTTCATTAATTTTCTAAAAATACAAGCAAATACATTCACAATACGCGTTTACACTATTACAATTAGAAATGTGTTGATAATCGGTGTATACATGCGTTTTCGTCTTCTTGTAGCAGTCATGACAAGGAATCTCCAAAAAGGCCAAAATAACAATCGTAAAAATTGAACACATGTATTCAACTCGAATATCTAAAGTTGATTGATGTATGAATTTATAATAAAGGATTGTAAATTAGATAATTTTGATTCCCAATAATGTCACCGTGTGTTGATTGGTATTGTGCTTTCTGTTTTGAATGCAATGCTTTAAGATAAGATCAGGACTACATGTCAACTAAAAATGTGATTTCAGAAAAGCATTGTCCAAGCGATTCATAGTGAACAGGAATACAAGACATTGTGCTTAGTTTCAAAACGCCGTTCGCCAGTGTCCGTTGTGTCGCACTGTTCCGCTATGGTTATTCTTCAACAAGTTCGTGATGCGTAGACCATGGGTGGATCACAAAAGGCTCATTGCGACTGGATGGTTGTATTACCTTCCTTGATTTAGGGAGCAATAAAAAAATGTGTTCATTATCAGCTTAATAAACATTTGAAAAATCGAAAACAATGTTAAATTGTGCATTAATGCATATTTTCTAAACTTAAAGGCTGTTAACATTTATTGATCGTTCAAGTTTTTAGCAACTTGGCCCAAGTCACATTTTGAAGCAAAATCGTTCCCTAAAGCCCCTTAGGTTTGCCATTAACGTGTGTCAATAAAATCGCTATTAATATTATAACAATAACAATTTTACGTTCATAAATGTTATTTCGGGATGTAGTATAGTCCTTTCTAATATGGCGAAGCGTTGTTATTGTTTGTTAAATAAACACTAAATGTAGCGTCAGACAGGTAAAAATATACACTGTAAATATTTCCAATTCTTAAACATTTTCAAATGTAATCAAGCCTTTAATCATTATCACAAGTTGAATTCTTACCAACACTTTAATGCGTGCGCCTTTATATAAAACACACCGCCAATTTAATATAATAAGTCCCTTAATGCAATCTCACATTTATAATAGATAATACATTCCAATAATTCGTTTGGTCTCAAGATTATTAAACATTCAATATTCGATCGCTCACGCTCAAGTAGACGTCTTCTTTGGACTACTTATGCTGTCAACAACCTTCGTTGATCCACGGTGAAAAATGAACTGAATGACACATATTGCAGGGTTTTAAATAACACTTTTTCGTTAACGATGTTTTTTTGGGTCAAGGTCTTACAAAACATTGACACTCAGGGACTTAACTGTACCTATTGCAAGAGTTGAGTATGGTTGAATAGATCTGCCTTACGATAACCACGTTAGTTTATAGTTAGATAATTATCGCGTAAACCACTTACGTATCGTGTTAACCACATAAGGTCTACCAAAACTATCACGTTACTAGTTAGCGTTTGCGAAACGATTCGTATCACTACTTACTTATTGTGGTATGTATCTGAATATAAAGTTATCGTTACGACAATATTACGGATATAATTAAACTAAATGACCCAAAAGTTCCTATAACTGACGCGAACCTAACCAAGATAGTATTCCTGTTACTAGTTAATAATTTGCTCAAGTGAATCATCACACAATTGTTTCTGATAACACTCAAGTTAACCCGAGGTGTTCCGCAGTATCTTGCATAATGCAGTAATCATATAAAGTTAATATTGATATTTCTACGTAAGTTAGCCCAAGGTGTTTTGCAATATCGTGCTAACGCGAACCTTACCACGATAATATTTCTGTTACTAGATAATTATCTGCTACCGTTAATCGTAATACGTTAAGCGTTCTCGAAACAACCCGCATCGTGTTATCATATAAATATTACGGTAGTTACTATCTGGCGATGTAAATCTTAAATCGATAATTTTCGTGATTCTATTCAATAATTTCCCGAGATCTTCCAAATTATCTTTAAAACGCGGTATTTTGGTGATAATTTTCTAGGAACGTAAACCATAACAAGTTAATATTCCAATATTCCTGTTACAACTAAAGATTACGTTTTGTTTTAAACTGAAAGCAAGATGTCAATTTGGGGCACTTACAGGCCAGATTTGAGTTAAGCAGCAAAAAATTGACATAGAAAACTTTACCAACCACTTACAAAATACAAGATCAATAACTCGATACTTACGTGGTTAAAATTATAATTATCGCGAAACTTATGTGGTTATCGTATGGCAACTCTAAACCACCATAGTCGAGAAAGAAATAATAATTGAAAACATACAACGCCTTATCTTTGCAAGCAGTATTTTAACCTATATTTTTCATTGATATGCATTGCATAATTGCATCGATTTGCAAAAACGATTTCAATTTTACCACCTATTACAAAATACTTGCATAGGCAAGTCTTGCATTCCAATGTATGAATAGGAAGGAATAAGTGGTAATGCTTTGCATGTTTGGGTATATATTTGTTCTCTGGGTTGGTTTCAGTTCGTACGTTAGTTAAAAGAAATGTTCAATAGAGAAAATATCAGTTTACAGACGAGTATTGGTTTTGTTACCAAAGAAGGATCTTTTGGAGAAATATACCAATTCATTACATGTCGACAATAGCTTATTTACTGCACGAAACAGGCAGTAAATATTAGGCTGATTACATTACTTGACACAAACAAAGAACTTTTTTTTTACCTCCTATGATGCGTTGTATTAAAGCATATAACTTGTATATCGTGTAACACATACATGTATACACTCGTAAGATCTCTTAACCCAGTGCGTCTTAACGCATGGCCGTTATCATTAAACGACTAGCTATTTCAAGCTTACGGGTGAGCAGTTTAAACAGTCTTTAATTGACTTTAGTTTAAAGTGACTATATGACTTAACAAGTCCCCAAACGGACAGCGTCTTAAAATAATGTGATATGGATAAAACAACAGGCATTTTATCAATAATACAACGAAATAAATAAATATATAATAGCATAAGAAAATAGTTTAAGCATTCAGACATAAACATCATTTTATATGGCCTGTTTGTTTGGCCATTTAAGCATGTTTGTTAAAGCGATGTAATTTCTTCGCATGGCACCTAAGTAATGAGTTCAATACCCCGTTGTTGTGACTCTTTGCTTATGTGTATCTATTAAATTCCTCATTGTGTAATAAACTCTATTTGATAACTTACTTAATGTTTTAACAAAATGTCTTTATGTAAAACATATAATTTAAATTGCAGTAGAAAGACAGTTGTTCCTTGCCATGGGTGTAATCAGATTTCAATCATCCGAAACTAAAGTGTATTTGAGTTGAATTATGAAGGATTAAAATTGATAACAGCGTATGCAATATACATACTTTTAATATCGAATGACACGATCAGTTGCTTGTTTGATCGGCTCTCTGGCGGGCGCATACATTGCCTTCTATCCTAAAAATAAAATAGAGCTTGCGCGGCAGAGGCCGACGCGTATCCCCACGCCGCATAGATGTTATATTAAAATGCAGTTTTGGGTGGGCAAGGCCTATGTTGGTGGGGCCCCGGGGTGGGTAATGTGGACATGGATGGTCGAGATAGACCGTGTTGTCATAAGTATTAAGTTCAGTATTAATTTGAACTCAATTGGTGAATAAATGAAGAAGTTATGTTCAAACAAAATTTTTGGTGGGCGTGGTCTATGTGGGCGGGGCGTCCCAGGGTTGGTAATGGGGCCATGCATAGTTGAGATTGACCGTATTGTCATAAGAGAAGTTCAGTATAAAAGAAAAGTGAATCGGTGTAGAAATGAAGAATTTGTGGTAAAAGGCAATTTTGGGTATGAAAAACAATTTTGGGTAAGAAAACAATTTGGGTGGGAAAATAAATTTGGGTACGAATTTTTTTTTAGGTACGAACAAATTTGTGTACGAAAAACAATTTGGGTACGAACACAAAAATTGGGTACGAACAAAAAATATGGGTACGAAAAAAAATGTGGTTACGAAAACAAAATGGGTGCGAAAAATTTTGGGTTCGAAAAAAAATTTGGGGTTCGGGGAAGTAGTATACCCGTGGACCAAATTGCAAATAGTGCACTGTCGCACATATGCTCATAGCTACCATGTGTATAAGTTTCAAGGTTCTAGTGCTAATAGTGTAGGAGGAGATAGTGGCCAGGTTTAACTATAGCCATATAAGTGAATGAGTGAAAATCTCTGACCCGGCCCCACCCCAACCACCATTGGCCACCATCTCCTCCTACACTATTAGCACTAGAACCTTGAAATATACACACATGGTAGCTATGAGCATATGTGCGACGGTGCACTATTTGGAATTTTGATCTGATCTCTGGGTCAAAAGTTATTATCATGTGCGTCGCATGTTGTTAGTAAAATGATTTTGTTTTTTACCCATTTTACCCATTTATTTACCCATAATTTTTTACCCAGGGGTCAGATCAAAATTCCGTCATCGTCGCACATATGCTCATAGCTACCATGTGTGTAAGTTTCAAGGTTCTAGTGCTAATAGTGCAGGAGGAAATAGTGGCCGATAAAAAAAAAGCGGAGATCAATACAATATCCCCACGCTTTTAAAAGCGTGGGGATAATTCATTAGGTACATATGACATTATCGAGAAAAAACGAAAACTCATCAAAGAGAATCAATCAATGAATATGACTTGAGCATATGCGCACATTATGAACTACGTTGGTGATAAACCCTGTCTTTTCGTATTATTTTTATTTTATACACTTCGATTCGCAACAAGAGTTCGACCATCGTATACCATCTGGTTCAGTTGTTACTTCTATCTTTGCTGGAATTTAAATTTAAATTAAATTTACAAGTCGTACCTGATATTTGTATACCCAGTTTGTATTTAAACCTTAGTTATAGCTATAATTGCTAAGTATTGACATTTATGTTTCATGTATATGTTTATTACGATTTAGATGGATAATGCACATTTAACCTACTTTGATTTTTGGGTAAGTCTAGGTGACACAATATATAAAACGATATGTGCTAAAACGATAAACGGTTATTTATGTGTTAAAACATTGTCCTCTTTCTTCAAGCCTGTTAAGTTAAAGAGTCACACACCGAGTAGATTGATTAGTTGCTATCTTATCTGTTTGCATTTGAATATTGTGTATACACAAACGACTTCTTGATCATCGAAGAGGTCGTCTATATTGAATGATTAAAATACCTGATTAAATAATCCGTTTGAAAAGAAGTCTCAAGTTGTTTTTCTAACCTTGATGTCCTGTCCTTGGACATGTTCTTCTCTATGAAATGCAAATCACTACTTGTCAATGTCAGGCCCAGAGTGTTCAAAACGTTCAGACATAAATTTACAATTCCATTAGGCTTTGATTTTCCTTTTATGGTCATTGAATTGTGCAATTTGATATTTACAAACACAAATCAGCGTAGAAACTGAAAATCGATTTAAAAAAACTAATAACATTTTTTGGACGACTTCATAATAAATATTATATTAAATAAATATGTATACCGTAACTTAGAGATCACAGTTCAAATTTGGCCATGAAACAGCAAGTCCGGTCTGTAACTTTGACATTCATCATGTACTTTTAAAATAACTTACCACGAATAAGAAGGCATCGTGTCCCTTAAAAACCATTCGCATTTGGCAATACAACAGTTTGTCCGGACTGTTATTTCATTATGTAATTTGAAAATAAATTACAATACATAACCAATATAAAGAGACGGCGTGACGCTTGTGTCATCGTCCATCAAAGATCAAAGTGCAACCTAGATGTCAAATGTTAAATCTTCCTGTAAAAAGCTTGTAGATTGCTTAATTTGGAATTATTTTACACATTCCCAGTTCAATGAAGTAGAGGTACATTATCTTTCCCCTGTAAATCGGTCAGTCCGTTTTCACACGTTATATCGAGACTGATTTGACCTATAACCATGCACAATTTGTATGATGGTAATTTGACTGGAGAAGAAGACACCTATCGATTTGAGGTCACTAGGTCAACGTTTGAGGTTACAGGGGCGTGTAACATAAAAAATAAATAATAATAAAAAATAATACCTTCAATACTCTTAACAACAATCAATAATAATAAGATACTATATGAACATAGGACAATCTATATGTATTATTATTATTATGCAAAATGATGTTTTATATAATATAGGATTAGGTAATAACACAGATGGTTCGTTTTTGGGAACAGACATATTAATTACGTTATTTTGACCCCAACAACAGTCTTTGTTTAGAAATCGAAATAGTTATTTTATCATTTGCTTAAGACAAATGAAGTTCTGGTTTCAATTCATATGTTACTATGATTGGTTGGAGAGCAGCACATATTTTAAATGATTGCCAAAGTTTTGATTGAAAATTTTCTGCGCATATTTCAAAATTCATGCTTACTTGCAGGCACAAACATTGTTGCTATTGACATCATATAAATTAACAATATATAATTAAAATCATGAATATGTTTATTAACTTGTAAAGAATACATAAAAACTTGGTGTAGCTACAAAAGTGATTAATTACCTTGATTAAAGAATTTATTTGCAGATGCGATCACATCTTACTTTGTTTAACTTGAATGACAATATACAGGGTTGAATTGCGCCCCTTCATGCCAATTTCACGCGCTTATAACGTTTTACATAAAGCGCCTTTGAACGTGCACTCTTGTATGAAAAGGGCGCTATATAAATCCGGTATAATAATAATAAATATCCTCGATTACCGTAGATTCGCGACCTTAACATTTAATGTCAATATTAAAATAATCACACACAAATAAAAAAGATAACAAGCATTAACCTTTTCAAATAAATGCATATCTCGCTGATTTGTTTCATTTTGAATTCCACACAATGTTTTTAAAGCGCTTAAATGTCAATATTGTTGACATAAGTGTAAAGCGTCAGCCATTTTGTTTTACTACCCTTGATTCGCGGGTATGACGTCATACACAAATTCATTGCATTGTAGAGTAATTAGGCCAAGCTAACTTATTTTTAACAGTTTCAATTGGTTTCTGGTGCAAATGAAACATTAAAAAAAATCAAACACGAAATAACAATAAAATATTAACATATGAACAGGGTAAATTGCATGGCAAATGGGAGCAACTCCCATAACAAATGTGTCTGGATGGATTTTTTCCAAGAACCTGTAACGTAATGTATTGCCAGGCACTCTGTATACTTTTGATGCTCTAAGAACGGCACATTCTCCTTCTTAACAGCTATGTAAGCATTTATCAAGGCAGTCGGTGAATATAGCCTATACTTCTTGAGACAATGCTTAGGGGTGGCCTTAAAAAAACAAAAAAGAAATAAAAATTAGCTTAATTTCCATGGTCTGAGAAACGCACAATAAATCATGTGTTGGCCATATTCACATTTCCATATATGGCAGTGCAACTACTACAGCAGACGACAACACAAAAAAATCGTGATATCTGATTTTTTCTTAAAATATATGAAATTCGATGGTCGGATATTATAAGTGTTAAGAAAATATGGTAT
The DNA here is from genome assembly GCA_007657795.1 of Dreissena rostriformis. NCBI lineage: Eukaryota > Metazoa > Mollusca > Bivalvia > Myida > Dreissenidae > Dreissena > Dreissena rostriformis. Next base: position 44,771 of record VMBQ01005046.1, on the reverse strand, counting down.
GTTCGCTAATTGATTGTAATTCACACTTTTTACTTATTTAAAACGCATTATTTTTAACAAATCTTCAATCGTTCCAATCGAGTCAACAGTCATTTGCATATCACCACAATCACGCATGCGCGGAAACAAATCTCGGTAGCGGTCACGTGACGAAAACAAAATCCGCGAATCTAGGTAAGTCGCGAATTTAGGTGAATCAACGATACATTGAAATCGATGTACTTGCGTCCAATATAATTCCATAAATGCATTATTATCTCGGTTGGCCTCCGTGTAGCCACTAGACATATAAAGCTCAAATTTGGCACATCTCCACAAGAAGGATTTTTCTTTATGACAGTGCTGTAATAACATAATTGCATGCCATAGATTGTATTCACATTCCTACTTTAACCGACTTACATCACATAACAAGACAATTAATGTTTTAAATAATATCTTGCATGCTTACAAAAGATATATTCATCATAATAGCGTGTCCTACAATTACAAGCAACCCGTAATATGACGAAATGGTTTGAATATATACATAATTTTGTTAATAATGACTTAATTGGCAATTACTATTGAGTTCAATTCAGACATGTTCTCTAAGTGGAGACTCTAGTCAAATACATATGAATAATATGATTCGTACCCGCAAACACGTCAATGGTTGATCGATTTACATTGTCAAATAACGCATACTTTTTTCAAAGTAATGGCTAGGTTTTAGCTTACGAATATCAATGCACAGGGTGTGATTTTGTTCAGTTCAGGGTCTATAGAACATTTTGAGTATTAAGGATAATAAAAGCTTGCCTTGCACAATTTGTTTAAGACGCATTGCTCGTTTATTATACATACTATTAAAGTAAACAGTAATTTGAATTGAGGATTCATTACCGTTTGTATTTTCGGTCGGCTTGTATTCCAGTTTAGGATCAAAAAGCCTATTCTATTGAAATTATGTCTTCCTGGGGTTTGTTGAATTCGCTATTTTGTTTATGTTTTGAACCAGTCATGATTTATTACAATCCATTGATCGTTTTGTTTTTCAAAATACTGAATAACATTGAACCTCTGATAGTTTTTATAACAAATAATGGAGACGTGTATTTATTTAAATGCTCACTTGATATAACAGGTTAAACAACATCAATCACATGTGTATTTAAAGCAAGCGGGCAGTATAGGTGCATAATATAGCACTACTGACTATTTTTGTTGTAAATAATGTTGTCGATTATAATATCGGTTATCTAAAATATTGTTCAATTATGTTATATTATGACAATTTTACATCAACAAATGTTTGACACTACACAATATTTTTAGAACATCTATTTTAAATGTTTTGGCGGTTTATTAAGATATGTTTATCTTAATAAGACAAATGACTTGTTTATTAAGACATGTCAAATAATGTGATTAAATAACCATAAAATTCCGATCAATGGAATTTTACACTTGAGAAAGCCACACAAAATAGACACAGATAACATTGATAAATTTTTTAAATGTTTTATTAATATTACTACTACACAAAATGTCAATAGTTTCTCATAAGCGATGGCTGTCTGTTTTAATTATTATTGTGCAAGTAAACACAACTCTCACACCTGTTATATTTTGCAAGGGAAATAACATATTGATCTACAAATAATCTGTTGGTAAATGCTTTTTTTTTTATTATGATACTTTAAAAAATCTGAACGATTCGGAAAAAAAATCTTATTAATTTCATTAGAATATATATATAATATGGCCATTTGCTCAATTGGTAATTATGTTCAAACCAACAAACTTGTAATTATGCACTGTGTTAATATACTATTGGATTCGTCCTATCTTTTACAGTAGTTAAGACTTTTACTCCGACGTACTGATCGCTGCCACATTTTAATTATTGGTCAGTTTGTCTATTTTAAATATTTCCCAAAGTTATTCATATAGGATTACATTTCCAAATTTAAATATCAAAACAACAACAGTTAACGTGAAAATATCGATATATAACAAATAACACCTGTAAAATTAACAATATACATTATAAACAGTATACTTACAGCTAAATTATAGCATTGTCTATATGTTGCGTTTACTATATTAACGAAACTTGTCAAATTTGCGATATAAATCGAATATTTGCAAATGTGTGGTATAAATAATGACAAACATAGTAAACATTAGACTAAAATCGATATGGTTGAGATATAGACCAATAATTTAAGGTACTTACATATTTTGCTTTTGATAATTACTTCACGGCATAGATGCACATTCAAATAGCCAATATATCTAAATGCGTTACTTAATGACTTTTTTGGAAAATGTATATAATTGTGTTATACATATGAACATATGTTAAATGTATACTATTTTATTCATTAGCATGATCATGTGCTGTACAAAGTTACCAAACATGGCATAATGAAACACAAAATAAAAACTCAAAACAAGAAATAATAATATATTTTGCAGAAAAATGGATAAGATTAAACACAATTCCATGTACTCATCATAATATGGTGCAACAAACAACATAGCTGAGTTACTTACGGGAACAACTAACAACTCAAAATAAGCCATACCTCTCAGAAAATATAATTAAGAACAAAACAGAACATAGTTCTTGCTTCCATAACATTAAATGTCGCTTTTTATGATTTTTGACTGGCGCGACTTTATAGTTATGGACAAACCCCATTAGGTAAGTAAACCAGAAATTCCCTAAAGTTGACAGTTAACAAAGACCAGTCCAAAACAGCTTTTAAATGAAGTTATTGGCGTAAATCAATCACTTGATTGGAAAGATTCTTTTAATCCACCAGACATAAGTTCAAAGATTTCAGAAAACGAAAGTAATGTTTACAATTTCAGCAAAAAATGTCAAGGTCGATCCGTAAGTATCCAAATAAAAACTCGTCACGTGTCAAAGCGACAATGGCTTAAAAAATTGTTAATTTCAGGCTGATGAGAGTTATTTTCAACTATTGAAGATGCATAAAAAATATTTGAACCTTAAAATATGCCCTGATGCCGTAATTGATAATTATTCACCAATATATATAGAAATGTATCCAATAAATTTAACTGTCTTTGATTTATAGCGTGCCATAAATATGGTACGACTCTGGTTGACGTTCGATATGGGGTTCGCTTCAGCGTACAGATCTGTCAATACTATATACACTGTTCGCTGCAGTTTCTTTAGATAAACAGAACAATATTTTATTACGTCTTATTGTGTCGAATGTGAAAAGTTTAATCAAATGAAATCAGAGATAAAAGTCGTACGATTCATGTTTTTTACACGTAAAATAATTTCAGCGGGTATTTTACGAAACGGATAACTATTCATTGTACTGTCCGTTAACCGCAAGGATCACCATTTAGTTGGTTGTCCAAGAGTGTGCGGTGAACTTATAAAATTATTTGTTTTCAAACACAGCAAAACATTGTATGTCTTCTTTTTCGGGTATCAACATAAATGCCTGTGTCATCTGATTGTAGTAAACTGACTGCACGGTAACTCCTATATCATAAATCTTTTCAATTTTGGAAATAATCGTCCGCCCATCACCGTCAATCTGAATGATTCCTTGTGAATCTCTGAAGACCAGAATCTGTCCTTACGCTGTAACGTGTATATCCGTGTGACAATCTATTTCATATAATCTTGATAGCACATATCCATCCATGGCTAATGTGATGAGACAGTCTTTGTATGTGTTTGTTACAAAGATCTTGTCACCATGGAGGCCAACGGCGCACTTCCAAACTAAAATAATAAATAATAAGCGTGATTAATTAAACAATAATAACTTTCAGCTACGGGGGGGGGGGACGGGGTATAAATGAGGGCCGATATAATATATTGCACACTATTGCAGTTATATCCCGGCGGTCAGTTAACCAACTCACAGTTGTCATGTGCAAGCTTCGCTCGGTTTATAACTTTAGTCAAGAGCTGTACAAACTGAGATTGCCGGATACAACGAAACTGATCAAAAAACCGACCACCTGTTTAGTAAATATAACAGTGATGTCAAATCAAACTATTGCAACTTGTTCCTTAGAACCGAAAGTTATGCATCGATCCAGTATATTGTTTAGATAGTTATTTAGAAGTTGATCATATTCTTTCCTCTTATTTTGAAGTATCACTGAGATCATGGTAATTATAAATCTTAACTATTGTTGTGTATCTGACAATTATGTCAAATCGCTAAAATTTCGCCATTTGTTGACATCATATCGGTCACAAAATTAAGTGACAGATGGAGTAAATAAAGCATGTGAAGCTAAATTAATGGATCAATCAGAATGGATAAAATTTTAGGGCGTTTGTAAACACTGTGTATCTTCACATAACTTGAGATTTCTCACAACAGATTCGTGGATGGAATATGCAATATTA
>VMBQ01005046.1:11880-39870 GCA_007657795.1 Dreissena rostriformis | reverse complement strand
GTTTCCATGGCAACGACTATACCGATGATTACAAGCAGATGTTTGTCACTAATGGGCTAAACAAATACAGCAATATTATATATATATATATATATTTATTTATTTATTTATATGTGTGTGTGTGTTTTTAATATAATAGTTTGGTCAATCAGTATTATCAATCGCATAAAACATGTAAACAAGTCATTTAAAAATATGGCTTTTTAAATGAATTGTTTGCTGTACATTTAACCGATAATAAATACATGTATGATGAAATATATCGAGTGTTTATAAAAAGTAAATTAAACAACCTGTAGGATTGTCGGATTTATCCTCGTAAATCTTTCCCACCAGTGCCCCAGTCAATTTGTAATGGTACAATGCGGTGCCTGAAGTCACGTACAAATCATCACGATAGCTGGTAATTCCAAAACACCTATGTGTTAGCTGCATTACCCTCTCCTTTAATAGTTGCCCTTTGTCCAAACCAATAAGTTGAAGCTCGTGCATCTCGTCATTGTCGTTTGTTTCATTACCAGTACTATCATCATCGGAACTATCATTGCCATTACATATCGCAATAGCAATATTATTTGTACTTATTTTACACATATCTGCACTGATACCAGATATTTCACAACGACTGATAGCATGATAGTGCTGGTCTAACAGCTTTAAAGTCTTATCACTTAGTGCTATAAGAATCTGACCGCTAGAAAAACCGCAAATACCTGTAATATGAATGTCTTCCATAGACTCAATTGACGAATCGTCATTATTCAGATTAATTTCATCATTGGAAAGTTCAGAATTGCTTATATTTTCACACTCTTGATTGGGATATTTCTGCAATTTTAAAAGATATGCATATTTATCTTCTAGTGTAAATATTTCATTCGGGTTACCCTGGACTGGCATTTTTCGGTTGTTATGCACAATGATACCGAGGTGAGTCAGTTTAGCTATGTACTCCTCGATTCCCATGTTTGCAAAAAACGTTATTGAATAATCAGTTTTTTCAGAATTATCATCAATATATTTTTCTGATATCTGTATTTTGTCCGTGATTTTTTTTTCGGCAATACAATTTAATTCCTTGCTCTTATTTCCAATGTCTGGTAATATATCATTTAACATGTGTAAGTCAGAGTACATTTTTGAACAGTCGTCGACATTGGATTGTAGTGATTCTCCGAAGCCTCTCTTTATGTCATCAAGTTCTCGCAATGTATTTTTCTCAAGCTCATCCAATGCAGCAAGTACTTTCTGGCGAACGTCTCTAATTTCATGGACCCGTTGAACACAAGTTCCTTCTAATGTTTCAATGTCATCCCGAAAGTTGGCCTCCAGTTTCTTTATTTGCTCCAGAATATGTTGTATTTTGGTTGACAGTTTCCAAATTTTGGGCAACGGTCTATTTTTCACAGATTCAGACACCAGTTTTACATTTAAACATGTTCTGAAATAAATAATAAAACACATGGCATGGCATTATAGTATTTGATTAAAATGCATCCGCCATACAGTGGTTCTTAATTCATTTAGATAAGAGACATGTTTGTAAATAGGGTATAGTAATAATTACTCCACATATAGTTGATGATTTTCTTTTAGATAATCCATGCAAATTTTCATTACGAAAGGAGTGTATATACAAAAGCAAAGAAACGTAATGACATAATATATTTACATACCTATGGTTTAGCAGAACACATGTATTGCAGCAGAGCTGGTCGTGGTCCTCACATAGCAATTCAATTTGTTTTCCCTTGTGCACTTCACACCTTTCCAAAAAATCAACATACTTCTTGGCAAGTGGCCATTTATTCACTTCCCCTCTAGCAAAGGAAGTATGTTTCTTATACAGCTTGTTGTGCGGTTCAATGCATTCTTCACAGTAAAATTTCAGGCATGGTTCGCAATAAAATCTTGCTTCTTTTGTTTCATCTTCGCATACAGAGCAACAGAACTCCACAACTGAATCAGACCCTTGATCATCAAACGATAAAGCAGCGGCTTCCATTAAATCGGTATATTTAATAAATTGTATTTTGCTTAAATAAACGTACGCGTTAAGCAAATGAGTTTACTTTTATAAACCCCTTTATACGCACATACGCAAATATTATATCCGTAACCCACCACGATCCCAACTTTTCTGCAATAAATATTACGAAACACAACGTGAAATAGCTGGTCGTGTAACTTAACCTTCAGATTTCTTATTATCGATATTTAAGCTTACCCCAAACCAATGTAAACTTGAAAAGATAACGTTGATTTATTTTACTCTTGTACAAACACAGGTGTTGCATTTTCACGGGTCTTAACCTGTAATTATCTATACGAGTTTGACAATAGACTCTCCAATTACATCATGACTAAAACAATGCAATGGGGTTGGGGGGGGGGCAAATATAATGTATCGCGATGCCTAGCATATGTGACAATTCAAAATGTCATAATAAATAGTTGATCAATTGCTAATGACATATTTAAAACAAAAACAAACATAAACCGATTATAAGTGTATGGAGACATCTCTTTTAATGCAGACATTGAAACATGTGACGGAAAAAGAAATACCTTACACACTTGTTGTAGAAAAGGGTTCGTATTGTACATGCTGCGAAACTTTTAGGACAATCAACATCCAAAGACTCGAAGGTGTTAATTGCATTTGGTATCAATAATATGACTGAGTTAAGTTTTCTTAATAGTATCTTGATTTAGAATTCGACCACATATACCCTATAATTATTTTAATTTCTCGTTTAAGTTCTTATGAACACCTTTAAGTTTCTAGGAGGTCTTTAACAAAATGTGAAGGTTACGCCTAAGAAGGCAGTGGAATAGAAACCTTATACCCCCACCCGATATTTCTTCTATCACTTTGATGTGGTGACCTTGATCTGTAGCCGGCATGATTGACTTTAAGATGTCCTTTTAATTTCATTTACTTTTTATGAAAATTCGTAAATGGTATATGTTACATGAAGCAGATACAAAAACAATAAAGCTAAACTAGTTTCAGCTTTATTTAAGGAAATAATCTTAATAATAGGCTTAGTTACATGACAGAGATACTAATTTGGAGGCTCAAAATGACTCATTTCTTCTGCAAGTTGACTTAATGGTTTCATGAAAATCCTTCAATGGGTATAGGTGGTATTCATCGGACATGAACATGAAGGCCCAAGCTTTTGCCATTTTGGCGTTACTGACTTGTTTTACTTGCACTTCGTCTGAATGACCTTAATATAAAACCAAGTTTCCGGAAATTCCGTAAAACTATATACGAAATGTGGAGGCTCATCAATTTTACCGTGATGTAAGAACATGACCTTTACCCGCTGTGACTTACTCATGCTTCCTGCACATCGCATCAATGCCCTTAACATTTGAGGCAAGTTTCAAGATAATCCGTTGAAGGGTTTATTGAACGGAAACAAAAACGCTTCAGACAGACTGAGGGACTAAGCTCATTGCTAGAGTCCCCTAACCGCTTTGTGGCGGAAATAAAATTGTCCGCTAACATTTCGCTTTCCTCGAGGAAAGCATTTTATTCTATTATAGAATATTTATTATCATCATCATTCAAGAAGCATTTAGTGCCAAACAAAATAAAATTATACACGTATGACATGAAATACGATTTCGCTACGTGTTTAATATACGATGTATTGTGGTTTTACTTTTCAAGTTCAGTGAAAAAAATGCATCTATACACTTTATCTATATCCGAATTCTCATGCAGGCATGTTCAAATAAACCACAATACATATATATAAATTATACTATACTACTACTACTACTACTACTACTACTACTACTTCTTCTACTACTACTACTACTACTACTACTACTACTACTACTACTACTACTACTACTACTACTACTTATACTACTTCTGATGCTACAGCTGCTGCTACTGCTACTGATACTGATACTGATACTTCTTCTACTACTACTACTATTGTAATGACTCAATCGTGATGAAACTTTATCAGAATATTCATATTGACAAAATCTACGCTACAGTTTAAATCTGATATGCACAATATTTGGTTGTTAAATTGCAAATGTCCCTATATAAATTGTTGCATTATTGTGATCTATAATAAGTACATTGATCGCTTACAAAGTCAGTCATTTTGCATTATTTGGTTTGTGTTAATTATACAAATGTGAAAATAAGGAGACAGTTTTTTTAGTCTTGATTTGCTATAATGTATTTTTGTAAAATAACTGAAAACTTAAAAAGTTTTCTAAGATACATTGTAAGGTCCGGGCAAGTAAGTGTTATGGTCAGGACAATTGCAATTGTATGCCACAAGTGGGACTGCACAAGTGGATTTAACAGTTTATCGCAAGCCTTGATAAGTGGGTAACTTTTATGTACATTATTGAAAATACTTAACTCTTCATTTAATTTGGAAATAAATAAAACTTAGTGTAATTTGCCTCTCCTGAAAACACAGGTATCAGAATATGCCAATAACTATCAAGTGAAGGTTACTTCCGCACTCTAACATCTCTTAAGAATTTATTAATGTAATATTTTATAATCTCTACTATGACAGTTATACTTAAAGGAGCGCTATTGAAGTTGACTATGTAAACATCAAAACGGACCAACATTGATAACTATCCTCTTCAAGTAAGTATGTTTAAATATTGCCAAATAACTTGTGCCTTGTAAATTTCTTGTGGGCTGTGAGGCCTGGTTTATTAATTCTTCTAGCGTCTTATATCAAATGTGTTAAAGGTTTTGTGAGGGTTCCCTTAGTACTTAAAATACATAAGTGTTTACACTAACCATTTATTTATTGCATATGTGTGTGCTTCAATTGAGAAAGTTCATAAATAAGACATGTGACTGGTTGTAAATTCATATCAGTTGAAGTGTTTGTCGTTTAAAATTTACATTGGTTGAGTAACAGTTGTCTGGGATGTCAGAATAATGCCCTTGCTAATGGAAAGTCAGAAATAAAAATGTGTCACACCAGCTTTTCATTTATTTACTTTTCGAAGACACAATGCGGCTATTTTCCTATAGACAAAAAGAAACGCAACCATTGGTAATTGAAATGCAACCGATGCCGTAAGTTGTAAAAGTGGTTCCTGAAATTCCAGAGCGTTGTTTAGTAAAATGCTCATGATAAAACGCTAGATATAGCAAATTTGACCAACAATGCATTACGCTATTGCCATCGTGGCAATAAATATGGAAACCACTTATATATTATCAACACTGAGCCAAACATTATTTCTTAAAACTATCACGGAAAGGGCAATTGAAAACGAATAGCTCGCATTTGACAGAACAATTTTTTTTTAAATTTCCGGCACTATTTTTTAAGCATAAGGTAAGTTCCCTTTTTGAAAAAGTGTATTTAATTCGCACAAAATGTATATAAAACGCAACGGTATTGGAACCGTATTTAATTTGCATAAAATGCTTATTTAATACTCTAAGTATATTTTTGAACCTTTTCTGCATTAAACAAAAACAAAGACAAGTAATGTATAATTTCACTGAACAGTAGAAATGAGATACATGTACACTTTACATACACGTAATCAGATTTAGTGTATGATTAAAAATCCATTGCTTCCACTGTCCGGACGTTCCTTGCACTCGAAAGCAACATACTGAACCATGTCGAATAACGATTGTCATGCACACAAATCAGTTTTAACACACGCTTTAAATAAAACACAATGAAACATTATAGCAAAATCAATCGCACATTCTCGGCCCTTTCCGTCAAACATCGGATAAGTACCTCGAAGGCAATAGTATGAATACACATTTCGGAAGCGGTATTGCGGTCTACCTTTGCGCATCAAAATAACATAGTAAAAACAAACATGGACGACTTTGCGAGTTGTTTACATTTTGCAAAGCAGAAAATGGGGATTTCCTATGCTCTGAAGCCATAGCAAGTACAAACTCTACACGAGTTATGGAATGGGATTGATACCGTGGCAATATTACCAACCGGCTTTGGCAAGAGTATCATATATCAACTTCTGCCGTATTTAATTTAGAAAAAAACAGGTGCAGCTGAACATATGATAGCAAAAGTGGTTGCACCACTTAATTCCATCATGGAAGACCAGGAACAGTGCATAGATGCATCTTCAATGTGGTTGATTTTCACTTACATTCATGATTTAGCTCTGGTCTTGAGGAAATATAAATGTATTTATTAGAAATTATGAAACTGAAAGTGAAAGTAGATTGTTGTTCTGGTAAACATATACATGTATGTTAAGTCATGTGAGATGTATAGATGTTTTGATGACTTGATGTAAGGACCCTTTAGATATATAATGCACAAAGTTGTTATGCCCTGAAGCTTTTCAAACATCTATAAATGTTCCATTAGTGCCGAACCCTGCTGGGGATCCCAATATACATCTGGATTATGGCCATTACAGGAAAAATGCTATTCATAGCTTATTTTTAAATTATAAAATGTTTTACGGTACTGGATATCGTATAGACCATAAATAAATATTTAATTTGAAAAAAAAAAAACAAAAACGTTAGGCCTTAGCAATGATAATTTCAGGTCATGTATACTGTTTACATATTGTTTTTATCAAATTACTGACTGGGTTGATAATTGATTATTAAATAATTTTATTATTGTATTAATTTTTATAATTGGGTGTCTTTATTTGTAAATGCCATATTACTTTTTTTTTTAATTAAATCATCATTTTGTGTATTATTATTTATTTTTTTGATGACTAGAATTCATGATTATCCGTATGAAATATTATTACCTTAACATTATTATTTATTTAAACTAAAATTTGTTAATTGTATTCATTAATTTTAATTATTGTCAACATTTTCTTGAAATAAAAATAAAATGTATTAATCAGGGTGTTAGTATTACAGCATTATAGATCAATAATATAATGTTGCTTCAAAAATGAAGATTTAGGAAATGATTCATGTGCACTACAAAATAAGTCTAAATGATTACAATGTTTAATTGTGCATTCCTCTATATATGCATGAGAAATAACAACATTTACTTGTACTTGAGTATTACTTGCAAGATTGCTTTTTACAGGTGTACAGTACTACTGGATTATGAACGACTGATGAGCATTAAGTCATCTTCTCTGTAAAACCTCCTAGGGCTCACAATCAGGCAAGACCACAATCAGTGAGAAAACCACCACTGGATTGAGACAATTCTGGATGACCAAACAAATGTTATCATAAATATAAAACAAGCATATTCGTTGAATTGATATCCCCCGCCAAACTAGAGCTTTGTCACAGACGTGACATATACCCCCACATGCTGCATTGACACAGAATATATACAAAGGGCCATAACTCTGTTATAAACAGATGGTGTACAATGACATTTGGCGTGCATCATCCTCTTATCCATATATATACTCATACCAAGCTTCAATGAGATCCGCCAAAGCACTTCCAAGATATGGCTCAGGACACAAAAGTGCCGGACGGACGAAAGGACGGACGGACGGACAACGCCAAAACAATATCCCTCCGCCTTTTGCGGGGGATAAAAAGACTTCCAGTGTGATATACATGTTACATAAATTATGACATTGATGAACACAAATAAATAATACAAAAGTTGATACTCCGAATGTGCCCATTTGATACTGTTTTAAGCTTCTCATTCTTCTCTGTCTTAAAATAAAAAAATCCTATATCATGTAATATAAACATACATAGTTTTATTATTTGTTTTACACGAACATATCTTATAATATGTTTTGACTTATGATCAATTGATGTTAGTTAAACTAATAGATCTATGCTTTGATATTAGTTGCAACTATTGGAGCCAACATTACTTTAGCTAAAATCACTATCACAGTAGTATTCCATAGTTTTGTGCAAGTATTTCAGAAATCAGGGATTATTAGTTTAACTGAGTCAGTCTAAATCCTAATGCTATTGGTGTAAAAAAGTGATCATGTTATAATTATAGTTTAGATGCATCAAGATTATAAAGATAAATGTATATATAAATTAAGGATCAATAACAATTATTAACTTTGTAATTATTTCATTACTGTATGGAGGGATTTGAAGTCATATTGTGTGCTTGAACTAAACCAATTATGATAAACATTATGTATTATGTGAACTTGAATTTAGACATCAAACTTGGAATGGACATCAGTTTTGTCATTTTCTAAAACAAAAATGTTCATTATGTTCCGATTGTTTTTTTTTGTAACATTATGTCTATAGTTTTAGTGCAATAAGCACTTTCAATTACTTTTTCATTAAATGTGATGGCATGTTAAAGCATTTTGACTGCATTTATAAACTTTGTCATGAACACAAGTCATGGACATGGTTTCATTTTTGAGGATTTAACAAAAAAAATCAATTAAACATCCAGTTTTTTATGTAAAATCCATGTGTATATGCTAGTGTATTTTTTACTTATAATTTGTCTAATTAAAAAATAAATACAAAAGGGAAAACAGCATTATTCTAAGATTGATGTCTTCGGCAAATCTAAGTTTGATAAAGTAATCAACTGAACATATTCAATTTGTGGTTAATATTTGTATTATTATTTATCTCTGTTCCAAAGTTTAGAGATTGTTTCATGAATTCAGTTATTAGTATCAAATTGAAAAAAAATGTCCTACAAAAAAATGGCAGTAAAAATCACATGATTATGTGACTTGATTGAATCATTTTGAGATGATATGGTGAGGTTTTGGAATTTCTTATAGATCATGTGACCCATAATTGTATTATAATTAAGTGAAATGCATGAGTGGTTTCATACTACAAATGAAAGCCTATAATTAACCAAAACAATCTGAATCTTATTTTAATACTATATATTTTTCCAGTTCTTTTTGTGTTGGAAGGTTTAAATGCGACATAGTTACTGTAATTTAACGACAGTTATTTAACTAGTTGGATGCACATGCAGATACACCATTTTCTTGCAGTAAATAAGACACTAAGTAAATGTTATAGAATCATCAATTATTATATTTATTGATAATAAAATAGGTTTTGCTGGTATATTTGATATTGTGTATGCCTTAAGCTATCAGAAGGTCTCGGTTTAATGACCACTGACACTGAAAGAGTTCTCAAGACCTTCTCTGAGGACACCTATAATTGGTTCAACCAAGGAAGTAGCCTCAAGTTGCTCAATAAGCCTCAGACTTTAGGTGCAATCTAGCTTAAATAAATTGTTTTTAATTACAAATTATTTGTGATATTTAATGATAAACATGTCATTGAAATAAACAATCTGCACAATTATTTATTTTACCTCAACACCTGTATACCATTCCAAATCCAATCTTGGTGGTTATTCAACCGCAAGTGAACTAGGTCAATAGCACCATAACTATGAAACACTAGTAAATCAGTGTTCCACAGAAATGATGCTGATGATAATTCAGCATGATGATGAATTATTAGATATTTCCATTTCCACTAACAATTCCACTTCCAGTTCAATGACTTCGAACAATGTTGAAAATGACAATATTCCACTGTCGGACGGTAACACATATAAGTCAAGTTTTCTACTTTGCGCAACTAACATAGTATTCCACTGTAATTATCGAGCTTCCTAATAGTTCAAACATTTTCTCGATTGCTATTTACACACAGATCACAATTCATTGACGACGCCATGGTATTACGTGGACGGACTACTTTCAACCCGTATTTCTCCCGAGTCCGATTATGATAATCTGCGAGGGGTACCGAATGTAGCAAAATAACACGATATTGATTGTCTTAGTTGACGTTAAGCGCGAAATGTTCAATCTCCACTTATAGCAATGAACGCGTCATGCGTATTTGGGAATATTATACGTGATAACCAACATAGGTGGTGGAAATGGCCGAGCGGGTTATGGAAATTGCTGATCAACAAAAAACGTCGTTTTTCAATAGCAAACTGTTTTTTTTTTTGCTTTTTTATGGTTGAGGATGTATTTAGTTATATAATCGTTTTGTTATAAACATGACCGTTAACAGTAAAATGCAAAACGCATATATAATTGTATAAGGGCTGCTGGAACAATTATGATTTTTTAGCTTGCTATGAACCTAGATCTTAGATAAATAAAACTATTCTAAAACAATTAGTTGAACGATTTCGATTAAGCTATATTTGAAATAAAAATGCAATATTATTGTGATAATAATGTTGCATACTGTGTTGCAGATCGGAACACGTTCAAATAAAACTCTCGACCGATCGGGGCAAGATTATGGACAGTAAAAAAACATTTGAAGTGTACCCTGTAAGTAGTTTGGATAATTGCAAACGCTGGGACATTGACTGTTGATGTTAGGTTCGATCTGGTGAAAAGACAATAAATGTGAAAAAGTGTTTGATGTTTCACAGGTATTTGAGTTCATATGTGAGAAGTGTTTCGGCCATCAATATTTAAAACGTACTTAAGGGAATGATTCGGACTTGCACAGAAGAATATCATGATTGATAAGCCTGCTTCGTGCAAAGATTTATTTTAAAATTCATTTTTCAATCAATGACTTTCAAAGTATTTTGAAACGTTGCACACATCAGTTCGACGGGGCCATTCCCGGGATATTGAGATAACATTTATCCACAGAACACGATTTCTTGTGAAAGAGTTTGATCATATTTAACAAAATTGAATTTTCGTACATACGACCTATCAACAAGAATTCGCACTCACATGACCTATCAACAAGAATGTTCATACACATGAACTATTAACAAATTCATTTAAAGCTGCTAGTGTGAAGATAACAAAAGGACAAAAAACAGCCTATTTTATATTATAATTCGTTATAAGATACAAATGACAATACAAATGTTGAGCAAATTGGGGTTTTATAACAATCTATTCGTTCAATTAATTTTTTAAAACAGAGACGTTTTACAACTTTTAATCAGCTCTCAGGATAGGTTGTTGAAATTTTCAAGGTGGCATGCGCAACCAATCGATTATATGTCTGTTGTACAAAATACAATCAAACAGCTGCAAAAATTGTATGGACACCCAAAAAAAATTATAGGAAAAATCTCACACCTTAGACATTATCTTAAGAAAAAATCTGTGTTGTCCGCCATTTTGTTTAAATTTAAGTCTTACAAATTAGGACAAAACATAGAACCAACACATTAAACTTAACAAATGATTGGAACTGGCGTCGTTGCCTTGAAACGGTTGATGCAATCTAAAAAACCGGTTTATGGCTATCCTAAGACTTCAGTTTGTTTATTTTCATCCCATGTTCAAATTAGATTTCCGAGACATTTTCTAACTTCTTTCGACACTTTCGTTGCGTTGTTTAATTGCGACATCATTCTTTTATTTCAATGAAGGAAGTCGACGATTGAAATCAATTTGTTTCATTTTAGGAATACGGTAATCAATATACGAATGCATAAAGCAGTACGTAATATGCATTTATTTTTAAGTATTCACTGCTACTACAGTAGGAAGTGTTCTCGGTGCAACTTGTTATATTTATTACAAATAGTTTATGGACTTTTTTTTATAAAAAGAGACATTTATGCCAAACGATCATTTAATAAATACTTAGTCCTTAAAGGATAATCTTAGTTATAAAAATATACTTAAGTTATATCCATCGATATGTCTCTTGAATTTGTGTTTCAAATGCAAGTAGACTGCTCAAAAAATGTATTTCTTCATCACATTTGCAAATGCAAAGCTCTCACATAATTCACCATGACTAGGAATAATGTACGTATTAAAATTGTAACATTTTCAAGTCATTGAAGTAAACCATCAATCCATTTTATACGATGTTTTTAAAAAGACAATACTATGAAATTTAACAGTAGTCTTTAGTTCGGGTGTGTTGTCCAGTAAAACACATTATTGCGATCTACGCAAACAACCTTCAAAAACAGAACAGAAATGAACTATAATAAAAAATGTTTTATAAGGATTCGAAAAATTAAAAAGGATGGACAATTTATGTCCAAATGCAGTAAAAATAAGTAATGTATTGTTTTATCAAATTAAATACAATTTATTTTTATTTTGAGTTGCAAACACGTTTATCACGATATTGTCAATTAAAAAGTGTTTGGTAAGTATCTATATCATTCTAAGTTATTTTAAAACACATACCTTTCAGATCGGCTTAGTTTGATATAACAACCAAAATAAATCCCGACAGCAGAAAAACTTAAACAAGTGATTCGTGTCTCGTCAAAAAAGTTTTATCGTCGAAAATAAAATAAGGGCGTGGTCAAGAGTATTTCTGAAATATTACGATGTTAAACAATTTCATAATAAATCCTACAGAGTTCATAGGTAATTTAGACTGTTTGGTCGCACGAAGAACATGTATTATACTCAATATTTAGTAAATCATTTAGAATATGTTTAGTCGATTCTAATTGTCAGTACGATTAAGACGCGTGTGTACCTGTTTTGTTTTTCAAACTTATCAAGCAATATGACAAACACAAATGAAAAAAACCTTTTTACATTCAAAAACTTTTATTTTGGGGGCACATATTCTTGAAAAATGTTAAATTACATACATGCTTCTGTTGAAATGAATATTAAACTAATGTTGATATATTTTTTATAATGCACGTTTATACATTGAATTGGAAATCTATATCAGAGAATGTCACTTAGATAAACAACATTTTTAAACACTTGTGTTCTCACACAATTCGTACAGAATAAACCACTTTGATTCTCATAGTCTACAAAAAACAAATAGCATGGCGTGAGAGCGATTCTAATAATGTCAATGACTGCGTCATTAATTGAATTAAAGTGTCCATAACCACATATAGCCCAATTGTAATTAGGTATTTAAATTATAAACGAATATGAATCAAAATGGAATAGTCTCTGCTTCTTTATTTACCATTCGTTTGTTTTTGTGTTACTAAGGCCAATTTAAAACAATATACATGAACACACAGCACGTTATGTTTGTGTGCACATCGTCACCTGTACAACAATTGGAATTTCTTAGCTTTCCTTAAAACCTAAGAGTCTTTTTAAATTGCTGTAAATAGTTTTTTAATTAAATATTGTCGTGTTGTTTTTGTATTTAATGTCACGTTCGCTTTAGTTATTTGTATTTTCCACATTTCCCATAACCAAATGTCGAGGACATGTCGATCATTTGGCTCTTCCACTTTCTTTCAGTTCATAAATTAAGATCTCATCAGTGTTTGTGAAAGTGGAGCGATTATCATGCACGTTGACAGGTGACTGTATTTTCGGTAGTCAGCAATAGAGCAGTTCAGAAAGAAGTGAAATAAATATGCTGTAGAAAAAATTACAACAGCAAAATATTTATAATCCAAGACATGTATTACATGAATTATAACCCAATCAGATTTTTAACACTTCGGACAAAGCCGCCCAAAAGCCCGATGTCGGAAGTTTCCCTTTGCATGCTGACTCCCTCTGTCGGTATCTCAGCTGATCGTGTACCTGGAGCAGTCATCAGGCGGGTTGATTTCCGCGTACAGAGGACAGTATCTCTGGCTGCCGTCAGGGGAGCAGCACCGGTCGTAGCCATCTTGAAGTAATGAGGCAATTGTGTTGTTCTCAAACTCTGCTGCAACTGCTCCTGGGTAACGCGTTTGTAGTTTGCTGAACCTGACATGTCGACAGTAAATATTGATTAATGCCAAAGAAATGAAACATGAGCTGTATCATCGATTTTGAGATGTTCGTGTTAAGAGTTATAAGGTGAAGATACAAATTACGTAAATTCTTCCCCAAAGTGGAAAACATTTGAAACGGCATCAGCATTGCTTCATCAATAGTAAATCAATAATGATTTAAACATATTTGATGTCATTTAAACTGACTCGTTAAGAAAATACATATGAACCAAAGACGCAGTTGGTATGTTTTGTGATGAGCAAAAGCACAATACTGCATTATCCATTACATGTTTTGCAAGCCCTTTAACTTACAACCGGAACATGGTTTACTGATTTATTAAGTATGCGTGGTTCTCAATAAGAGCAATTAAACGAAGCATTATTATACATATTAATGCCAGGTATTGAAAATATGGACTAGTATAAACTAGACGTTGCGACAAATCGTTACGTGTTAATAATCGAACAGTGTCTAAGTTAGAAAAGATAATATAAATATTCAAGTTAAAAAACAAATTGTTTTGAATAGAACGCAAAACTTTCAATGTCTTTTTTAAAGCTCCATCATTAACAAACGTACATGTAGCAGCATCTCTGTTTAATGCCATATGCACTGAAGAACCACGACTCGTAACACGTCATGTGGCTTCCAAACCCGGATCGTAGGGAGTCATTGCGTGTGAAAGTGTAGTCCTGAAATACAACGTACAGCACGCTCATATATAAATGTAGAGTTTTTGTGTAATGCCAATCAAATCACATTGGTTTTGAGTTGTATAATTGTGATACTAACTTCCATCATCAACACCTCCTGACATGGACAAGGAAGTGCATAAATCAACTGTGTTTGAATCCAAAATTTCAGTTGAACCTTATTGTCTTCGTAGAATGTCTGACAGAGAATTTCATTCCGCATCGATTCAGTTATAACTGTTACATTATACATCCACCTTCCAGGAAATCCTGCAACGTTCAATCAATTTCTTTTTCAGACAGTTTAAGCTGATAAATGTGTTTCACGATGAAAAGGAGATTTATAATAGCTGCCAGTTTTACAACTGTGTTATTTCTTTTATTACTCTCTTTTCTTCTAGTATGTATGTATTTTTTTCACAAAAATATAGTGTAGGGCTTGTTTACATGCTGTTAGTAGAAGATGTACCTGGTTGAACATTGGAGTCTTGATTAAGAAGTGAGAAGTTGTATCTGTCAGACATAAGTACTCCCGTGTAATCTAGATTTGTGTAACCACTAGCAACCGGCACTTCCGGTAATGGTCTGATACTAAACTGTTCCTGGTCGTAGTTGAACATTATGTACGTGTACATGCCGTCTGACACCAGAATGCACTGCATCGATAGGTTCTAGAATATTCAATTAAGTACTTAGATAGATTTATTTCGGTATCATGGTGCAAACGCAATCAGCAAACATGTTGTATTCATAAAATAATACATAAAAATACAAATATTAGAATTAACCATGTCATGCAACACAGTACCAAGGATATCACAAAAAAGCGAGTGATCTCTTATTTTCATGGTGGTCCTTGTTAGTTACTTGTGGCCTGACATAGAGAGACATGAATTGTTGCATAATAATATATCACAGATTTAAACTGAGCATTAATAAAACTTGAAGTGGTGGACTTATTAAACAACATGATAAAACTACCTCAACAAATTTTCTAAAAGCGAAACAATAATGCTGTTCTATCGTCATTTCATTAGGACTATTTAATAAAACACCTACCTGATGTTTTACCAGTTCATATCCGGGCTCGTAGGGTGAGTGGACAGTCACGTGCTTCCACGTGGCGACCATGGCAACACTAACATTGAACTCTGTCTGGTTGGTGTATTGACGAACGAGGTCCTGAATCTTCTCAATGTCTATTGTATTGTTTTCGCGGTCGGTAAACGCGTGGATCCACAGTCCACCATCTGTGATATTTGTACTGTCAATGTTTGTCCATAATGGAGCAATCACCTTGTGATTCTGAACAGCTGCCTTCCATTCGCTGGTATTTTCACCGCCATATTGGTTGTACAGTGGTTGAAAATCAAGCGATATGAAGCCGTCCATGCTTGGCTTTATAAAAGACAAACGAGGATTATGCAACTTTAACGTATGCGAATCAACATGTTGGTGTATACACAGATTTTTTGTAATGAAATATGGACATAACGTTACTTTTACCTTGAACCAATGAATATATTGCCCAAAGTATGGTAATCTTGTCGAGATATGGTAAGCATCTATCATCGTGTCATCCCCGTTATATCTATCTCCAGGTGCCTTGAAATCGAGCAATACTGGTTCTGAAAAAAATATATAACAAAGTATTTTGATACGTTATACTATCTTATATAAAGATTAAGTGTTTCCGTAAAAGTGAAGTAATTGTTTGTTTGTGTATACTTGCAATTTTGTCTGGTAAAGAATGTTTGTATTTTAAAGGCAGAAACTTGTAGTTGCTCACATTTTAAAATGTATGGCAGTGCATTGAAGTTATACTTAAATATCGTTAGTGCGAACTAGAATGGTTATTCAACCATTTATGTTCATACAATTCAACGTTTCTATTACCAACCATTACTCTTCTCAAATATAAGAACTTTTGAAAGAACTGCCAATTTAGCGATAAATTTCAAAATTCTCACTAAAGAAAAAGGAGAACAACTCGTTTAATTCACGATAAATATGACACGAATTATTTTCGTTTAGTGATCCTACACAATAATGAAAAAATATTATCAATTCGTAATTGAAATTAAAAACCTACTAAAACACCCCAGATATGGATTGCCCTGTGGATATCCCTCCTCGCATGTGCATGAGAAACCACCGTAAGTGTTTGAACAGATCGCATGAGCTCCGCACGTGCTATTGGCCTCACATTCCGTGACGTCTATAATATCACAATGGTATTCATTAAATGTTTTTATGAGAATGAGCATTTTGTTACAAATCTAAGACTACGTTATACACTTATTATTAAATACGAACATTTGAATCTGTTAGAACAATCTTCTGACAATAATTATTTCTTTTCATACAATATCCGCGGTGACACAACTTTCATATACGTGTATAATGGACTGTTAAACTAAAGCAACACCATTTATTTATCTTAAGATATTTTTCAATAATATAAATGATGGCGTGTGTTTAGAAACTTACAGCAATTTAGGATATATCTAATAATCAAACTTCTTATACTTCTAATATATAATACCCTAAACATATTGTAGTCAGATACACTCAAGCTGACGATACCAAAACGGGAATAGAAACATTAAACAACGATTAGTCTTATGAAAGCTGCCATAATATTACATTACATTGCGTAGTTTTCTATCACTAAGCAACATCATTTACTTCATACACTGATTGGAAATCTAAGTCGTATCACGGTTCATGTATATCTTAATTAAGATTAAGTAATATTAAATTATATGGTTTGAAGAAAATCCACACTGAAATTAATATCTTTGATAGCGTATGTATCAGGTTAAAATGTATGCATGAATTGTATTTCGAAATAAGTTTAAAGGCGGCTATCTGAATATTAAGTTTACAGTTCTTATAATAAATTAACCCTATTTATTAGCATCTTAATTTTTTTCAGAGTGTTTTCCTTCTATTCTGGCATTAAGTTAGGTAAGAAAAGGTATTATCGAATATAGTTAAAAAAAAGAATATAAAATAACGTATTCATTTATACATGGCTAGTCCTTTCTACAAGCACTATACGTATACATATATTCACTTTAGCCTTGTAGCATATTAACATAATTCTGATTTAACAGCAATTCGTCACATAACTTAAAAAAGAAAATCTGTAAATCGAATTTCTTATTGCTAATGATGCAACTTAAATAATAATGTTGCATTGAGAAAAAAACGTTAAAACAAAAAAAAGCATTTTTAAATAAATAAATTGGAAAACCTGTGTCACAGCTAATTCCAGTGAATCCTTTGTTACATACGCACACGTATCCGCCGTCGATGTTCACACATACTTTTGTCTGGTTGAAGGCATGCTTACAGTAAAATTCTCCACCAAATTCACACTCGTCCACGTCTAAGATGGAAACATAAAGAAATTGTTGGCGCCCGATTTTCTTGTTCTAAGACTCACAGGATAAACTTTCTCCAAAAAGGCACCTACCATGTAGTCGATTTATCCTGCTACTTTATCAAATTATTTGCAACATAATAAACAAAGGGCAATGACTCAAACCACCGCATAAGCTTCGCACTTAAAGAGCCAAGTACATGTATAATATTCCCTAGACCAATTGACTGCCTTCTCGTAGCTAAAAATGTCCGTGTTAAACTGGTTGTTTTTTGTTGCACTTATACACAATGGGGTATAAGTAAATTGTGTTAATAACTACTTATGGTATCGTTAATTTCTCCCGAATTTGTGAAAGCAAACATGACAATCACATTTTATATGTGATTAGTTCAAATGTGTTGACCTTGTTTCACTGTTTATAAGCAGATCATTTCACTGTACATAGGCAGATCAATGGAAAGCAATCATTCTACCAATGACACATGTTATAAATTAACGTTAAGCGTCTGAGAATGCTAACGTCTTTTTCACTGTTTTTTGTTTCCTAATTCTTATTAAGCAAGACGCCATTTCACGTTGTGTTTTATATAGAAAACTGTGGGCTTAAACGGTTTCATAACATGCAAACCGTGAAACCCCAAAACGTAATTGTTTAGCAAATTGCAATGACTGGTATTGTAAAACCTTGATCTTTTCGTTTTCAAACATGTATCCGATTATGAAGATTGCTTCTTAAACCAATTATAGACACCGCTGCGCTTAACATGAATTGGTAAGTTCTAAACAACAAAGGTATACGAAGAAATTTTACAACAAAATGATAATCCTAACAGAACAATCATTCTGGTTATTCGTAAAATACTTCCATCCCGACCTACCAACACAGCGTTGTCCCCCGATACCATCCAGGTCTCTGTATCCTAGCTGACATTCACACTTGAAGCTGCCTTTAGTGTTGGTACAATTGGCATTGTAGTGACACGTGCTCCTGTTCAGGCACTCGTCGATATCTGCATTCGTTTAAGGTATTTTTTATTAATAAAAACATGTTTTCTTTGCTTCGTGATACGCAATTCCGAAAAACCCTAAGAAAGCCTTTAACACCCTGAGACTACATGATACTTACATGAAAAATGTAACATCAACCATTGTTCATTATTTATTTTAAAAGAAATATAAAGTACCGGAGCAAATTGGTGCTTCTCCGCTCCATTGACCATCAGACATACAAGTGATCAACGTCTTATTGGTTGTATTATATCCATGAAGACACGTGTACACAGCCGAGGCGTTGAAAGTTGTATAGGGAGCGTACACCGTCGTTAGGTTCCGTTTTTTTGGTGTTCCACAATCTAAACAATATGTTATTAGCTCTTTACACAATACTTCGTTTGACAAGATTCAATGAAACAATAGCATTTGCTCAAATTGCGAAATTATATGTGTTAAAAGCAGCTACTATTAATGTATTTGTATTTGTGTTTGTTGTGTGCTTTTGTATTGTGTCTGGTAATTGTTGAGTTGCTATAAACGGCACAACGATTTATTTCCTACTGTCGCAACTGAAGTTTCATTTTGTTTATATTCAACGGTGCAAAACGTGTTTAATGACATCATCTAAGATACTTAATGTCTTCCAATTAAGTAGATTCACCGTTGACATTTATATATCAACTTAAACGTGATTTAAATTGAATTTGAAATAATTGTTAATCAATATTAAACAAATGCAAATTTGCTATAATATTTTCAAACTGTTTTTCTTTTCTTTAGGACATTTGCTTAACAAAGTTGCTTTACTTATTTGTTTTAGAGAACACAAACAATTTTATCATCAGTTAAATTGACAAATTATAAAGTTGAAACAAGATGACCGAAATTTTACAATGTTTTCATAAACGCTTCCGTATGATGTATGTTACATGCGTTCTATGTCACACGGTTTTTCAATTGGTTTTATTCCGCAAATCAAGGACCACATGCAATTACAAGGTTTCTGTCCAACTGTTGCAGCTGAATCTTGACTTTTTTATATTTAATATAGTAAGACACATGTATCAATCGATGCAATATATATCGCCTTTGAAGTAAAGTGTTAATACAAGCATGTTTAACAGAACAAAAGCTTAAATGTCAAACAATGCTTCGTTGGGGGTATTGTATGCAAACGTTTTTCAGCAATTTTATATATACCATTTATATAAATTATATAGATATGAGAAAGAAATTGTTTAAACAATGTAAACATTAAGAACAATTTTACACTGTTTGAACAATGTATTTCTCATATATATACTTAGTACTAATTGCTCTTGTATCCTCATAGGATCCAGTGTTTTTGAATGTATATTCGTTGGTGTTTTATTATATTTCTTAACCATATGCAGTCTAACCTGTCAATAAAGACCACTGAAGGGTTTTGGTCGTTGTGATTGGTCTTCATTCGCAGGGTCGATTGAAAGGAATTGAAAGGATTGGGATGAAATCGTTGTGGTCTTTATGGACAGATGGTCTCTATTAAAAGGTGGTCTCTGGGACAGGTTTGACTGTATATATATATATATATGGTAATATTTATTTCAAAATGTTTAACTACCAACCTTTTTTTACGCATCCTCTTGGAATTTCCCATCTACCAGTATGCTGACATTTTACTGACTCGCTCACTTTGTTGTTGTCGCCTGTCCCGTTAATCTTATAACCCGGGGAACACGTGACTTGAGCGTAGTCAAAGTAGGCGGTGCCATTTGTGTATGAGACATTGCCATCTATAACTGTTATATCCGTTGTGCATTCTACAAAATCAAATTAATTGACGTATTAGCAATAACACATTAATTAAAATACATGTTAAACCACCCATGATCATCCCTTCTTGCCTTTCTTAACGCATCCTCGTGGTAGTTGCCAAAAGCCTGTGTCCAAACACTGTATTGACTCGGTAACATTGTTGTTATCTGTTGCTCCATTCATCTTATATCCCGGAGAACACGTGAGGTCAGCATAGTCAAGGTATGCGTAGCCATTGGTGTATAAGGCATTTCCGTTTTCAACTGAGATGTCATGTGCGCATTCTACATAAAATACAACCAAAAAATCACAACAAATCAACAGAAATACCGGTACACCTTACTAAGAATAATAGTAAGAAAATAAAAGGTAAACATATTTTATTGATGTTGTGTCGCTTACCTTTTTTGACGCACCCTCTTGGTATTTCCCATCTTCCAGTATGCAGACACTGTAACGACTCGCTCACGTTGTTGTTGTCGCCTGTTCCAGTAATCCTATATCCCGCGGAACACGTTACTATTGCGAAGTCAAGGTATGCGGTGCCGTTAGTGTATGAGACATTTCCGTTTTTAACTGTGATATCCGTTGTGCATTCTACAAAACAATGGACACTTTAGTTTTGAAATAATAACTTTACTATTTTTGCAGACACACCGAGTAAAACATCAACGATCATCCCCACTTGCCTTTCTTAACGCATCCTCGTGGTAGTTGCCAAAAGCCTGTGTCCATACACTGTATTGACTCGGTAACATTGTTGTTATCAGTTGCTCCATTTATCTTATATCCCGGAGAACACGTGAGATCAGCATAGTCAAGGTATTCGTAGCCATTGGTGTATGCGGCCGTTCCGTTTTCAACTGTGATATTCTTAGCACATTCTTCACCATAAGCAGAAAGAAAATCACATACAAACATATATATATAACAATATTATATTTTAAATGGTGAAAATATATATTATCGATATTATATAAGTTGCCTTTGTTGACTCACGATTTCCCATTTACCTCTATTAAGAAACTTTAAAGTGTCGCTATTGTTGCCAGTTAAATTCCTTTATCCTACAGCTAAGTGGATAATATATAAGGAAACCCCGGGTATCGAATAATACGTTGTTTTCATGCCTTTGTCTTGCTCCTACATGTGCATAGTGGACTACTTGTTTTTGGCCTGTCAATCGGGTTAAAGGTTAAATGCAATACAGACTTGAAGACAATTTTGCTCGTTAGAATATATGAACATTCATTCATTTGATCATAAATTTGAATGTATACATGAATGCAGGTTAACATTTCAAATCAATGTACCGTATAAGAATAGTAGCCAAAAGCTGTCAATCCAAAACAGCGTAAACACTTTTTAACTGAATGCAAAACAAATCGCAAACCTGCACTCGCTTGCCTGCTTTCGTTTTCACTTGATTGCATCATTCAATTAAATAACGGGAATGTATGGGTGTTTTGAAACTATGTCGCATTTAACGTATGTGTATGTTTAGGAAGGATTATTATCATAAAATGTGAATAACAGGTTCGGTATGTAAGGCTCGAATTAAACCGGTGATACTGCATTTTAGATTTCTTCAAACTGGGGAATGTACTCAAATAAGTCGATTTTTAAATTACGTGTTTTGTTGAACAATTTACGGATTGAGAAGAGTGTAAGTGAATAAATATTTATTTTTCGAAGGAAATTGATGTAGAATGTAGAAAGAGTAATTTCTTTGATGAATACATCGTTCCTTTGTCAGTTGATCAAAAAATGTCTATGCCACAAACCATTGCCTGTCTTCACTTTTTTCTAACGGAAAATGAGGTTGTACAAGTATATCCTTTATGTCGTGTGCAGATTTTCAACTCATCATGAAGCCAACACAACTTGACGAAAATGAGCATTGTGATTTCAATCCATACAAAAACGTTGGTGGGTAGAACAGGCGGTATGTTTGTTTATGCCAGTTAATAAAAAGTGTGACAAATGAAGGGTTAAAGAATAGTTTTTGTACATTAAAATTTAACAACTCATCGGGGATACATGCTTCCTCATGCTTGACCTAGAGGTACGCATCTAAAAAGCTGAACATGGACGCCATTTTTGATTTTCGTCTTTTGCGTTGGTGAAAAAAGAAATTTAATTTGAACAAAACCTTCCGTATTCTACCTGAATGGGTAACATGTGGAATGCTGATAAAAATTTGAATAGATGCATAAAGCGATATTTTGTTTACTACCCAAGCTTAGATTCGGTTTAATTAAAGGGTTTTGGCTATTGGTTTTTTACACTTAAAAACTACTATTTTGATTGTTTCACCAAATAAATAAATAAGACTATTGTGATATAAATAGAACATTAATGTCAGTGTCTTTTTTGGACTTGAATCTATCCGACTCGTCTCCGTAAGCCCCGTCGTGTAAACCTTTTTTTAACTCGTCAGATAAATTCAAGGACACAAATACACTAACCCAATATTTTCTATATATACAGCAAAATAATCTCTACACGTCCAAGTTCATTCTAAACTGTTTCTAGGTTTAAACACATGGTACACAACAATGCAGCTTTATTTATAAGAAGTTATTACTCGATAATACATTATACAAAGATAGCAAACGTGGGCGTTCAAAACACTTGATAGACATGTATTTAACACGCTCACTTGAATACAATGGACAAACTATTAAAAAGTTAAAAATGCATTCCCTCAGTTATGTAAATCATTTTCAATGCAATGATATTGTCCTTTTAAAGTCATAAGGCAATGGTATGAACTCTACCATCTAGCAAAACACATACATCCGTTAGCCAAATCTATTTTATGTTTATATTTTCAGCATCATGCCAATGTTTTTCACATGGACAAAAAAAAGTCCCTGTTACACGAGAATAAGATAAATGTCATTTATAGTTTTAATCAATAAAGTCAACTGAAGTCAAAACATAATTTCTTTCAACATAATTCTATTATGTATTATAATCATTCCATGCAAGTAAGACTTTTTAAGAATGTACTTAATTTAAGTTTAGTTGAAACCTATTTATTTTAGCTCGATTGCATCGAAAGCCTAAGGCTTATTTGAAACACTCTCGAGTCCGTTTCCTGGGACTATAACCAGCACTTGGTGTCCCACAGTGACCTCCCGGTCGCTAGGCGGACACCATATTCACTATGCCACGGCGACCTTTATATTAGACAATTTATTACAAAAAGAACACGATCACATGTATGAAAAAATATGTAATTTCAAGTATATTATAAAGTATTTTGGAAAGTTCATGATGTAAAATGTGATGTTGCTATTCTTAATTCATCATTTACGGTAATATCATAAATGTTGAAGAGGACCATTTAAAATTTATTAATAAATAAAATAAAAATAGCATTTTCAATCGAAATGTTAGAACCTATAAGGCATACAACGTGTTAAATTAAGACTAATATGTGCTTTATCAGGAAATGAAGATGGCGAATTAAATATAAATGAAACTTGAAATTACATAGACGCAGCAAACGTGAGTAGTCTGAAGTCAAACACCCTGTAGTTCTCAAATTGGTGTACATAATTATTATTTAGCACATAATACTAATTATAATTTCACTAGATCGTTTGTTTGCCATTGCAATCAAATGTTGTTTATACTTTTTTTATTATATTTCCATCACACAATGTACTATTTCTTGAGTTTAATGTATCAAATGAATGTGTGTGTGCTTAAGGTAACACAATAGAAAGCTTTAAGAAAGAAAAAAAAAATAATCTATTTCTTTAGTGGAATATCGACAAATATAAGGAGCGCACTTTTATTTCGGCGCCAGTTCTTATCCCTCTGAGTTAGCGATCGAAGCCATATTACTTATTTTTTTCTTTACATTCTGAACACGTCGAACAATTATGTTGATGCATCTTATTAAACAAATTATTCCTTGATGTATGTCAGAAAAGAAGGAATTTATACTTTATTATGCGACTTATATATAGGGAAATGATCTCGATATAGCCCTTTTATGAATAAGGAACAGAACAAAATCATTACATGGGCTGACACGATGTTCAAGCAGTTCAGTCGCCTCTCCTTTATTTATAAAAAAAAACGCCATGTCCGTTACTGTATTTGCCCATCTCCGTTATAAAGCAATGCGGAGCCTTAACGGTAAGTCTAATGTACGTTATTATATAAGTATTTTAATCGCTAACATTCGAATTAACTTTATTTCATGAAACACCTGGTACATGGAAATAATTATGTTATCCATTTTGCCTGTCAGACCTATTTGTTATTACAAAAACAACATAAGCATTTCAGTTGTTTTGAATTTTGCTTATGTCACACTTATTATTTTTTTCATTATTTCACTTATATGTAAAAAAAACTTGAATATTATGAACGACATGTAAAATGTGATATTATATCATGCAACGTCAAAGAATATGAAGGTATATGTCACCAATCCGCATGTGGCACCGGTGTCCATTCCTTTAACCACAGGTTTCATATCTATGTTAAATATTTTCAAAATAAAAACTACATCTAATACGTTTAAATGCGAAGAAGCATAAATGTTGAGCGACAAATTTATCAAAAATTACGTTCAGAAATTAAAACCAATTCCGAAGTATATGTTACACCTTTATTTTGGTAATACACTGACATTCAATGTCTATTTTATGAATCAACACCATTCGGTCATATATCAAAATGTGTTGGTTTCTGAAAATTGCTTCTTGTTCGAGGTAACTTTAAAAACTGATTGGAGTAGATATACGTGTTTTTGTTCTTTAAGTTTACCCGCTCATTAGATCGCATCTGAAGCGCTGCATTCATTTACTTTGCATATTTACTGAGTATATTTATGAACTTGGGACAACCGATCTTGATTTGCTCAAGTTGTGACTTAAAAGTTCAGTAATTCCTTTCACAATAATTCAGCTATTGATATTTGTTTGTAAATCACAACATTGCATACCAAAGTTTGGTTGTGTAGATTCTTCTATTTTTACCGAACGTACTTCTTTTGCTTCGTATAATCACCGTATTAAAATATAATGTATACGTTCATTATGTAACGCATGATAAATGAATCGTTATCCATTATCGATATACGTTTCCAAAATTGGTAATCGATTAACACTCCACATACATTTTTTCTATTTGTATTTAGTTGGTTAAAATGTTTCAAGCACTTTAATTTGAATCCCAACATGTTTGAGTTCTACACTTCCGGAATAAAACGCATTTTCAAAATTATATATTACATCTTCATACAAGATAAGTATTGATGCAAAGCATCAAAGGGCGTCTGGAATTTCAGTGTAAAAGGCACTCAATGAAGTTACATGGAACGATTTTTTTTCTACTGTTAATATTAACCACCCTCACACATATATTTCATGGGCATAATAAAAACAAAAATTGGTTACAATAAAACAGCATATNTTTGGGGGGGGGGGGTAATAAATAACAGTTATGGTACTGAACTGCTTTTAAACCGTGTCAAAAACATTTCATTTTTTAACTCGTTTAAATTATCCCTAAATAACATAACGTACCTCGGTCATCTTGCGTAAACCAGATTTACTATTATGGTCGACACAATGCCTTTACTCTGATATTGTTAAAACAGATATGGCGCCATGAATAGTTACATAATGCTCACATATGTTTGATATATAAGCAAGTATGCCTATGTATGCTAACATCGGTACCAATTACTAATATGATGTCCTGCCAGAAGTGGTTGTCAAAAGAACATTTTGGCGGATCTGTTTAAAATTAATTATCAGAATTGCATAATAACATGTTAGTAAGTTATATAATTACAGTAATTATATATTCGCATGGTCATATAGTTATATATGATAACTTGCCTTTTTTGACGCATCCTCTTGGTAATTGCCACCGGCCAGAAAGCAGGCATTGTATCGATTCGCGATCGCTGTTATTATCACTTGTCCCATTGATACGATAGCCTGGTGAACATGTGATGTCAGCGTAGTCAAGGTATTTATTTCCACGTTTAAACGACACATTTGCGTTTTCGACGGCTATGTGATGTGCGCACTCTGTCGGAGTAGAATGTGGTGTCGGTGTAGTGTGTGGTACCGATGTAGTGTGTGATACCGGTAAAGTCTGTGTTACCGGTGTAGTGTATGGTACCAGTGTAGTGTGTGATACCGGTGTAGTGTGTGGTACCGGTGTAGTGTGTGATACCGGTGTAGTGTGTGGTACCGGTATAGTGTGTGGTACCGGTGTAGTGTGTGGTACCGGTGTAGTATGTGGTGCCGGTGTAATGTGTGATACCGGTGTAGTGTGTGGTACCGGTGTAGTGTGTGGTACCGGTGTAGTATGTGGTGCCGGTGTAGTGTGTGATACCTGTGTAGTGTGTGGTACCGGTGTAGTGTGTGATACCGGTGTAGTGTGTGGTACCGGTGTAGTGTGTGGTACCGGTGTAGTGTATGGTACTGGTGTAGTGTGTGGTACCGGTGTAGTGCGTGATACCGGGGTAGTGTGTGGTACCGTTGTAGTGTGTGGTACTGGTGTAGTGTGTGGTACCGGTGTAGTGTGTGATACCAGTGTAGTGTGTGATACCAGTGTAGTGTGTGGTACCGGTGTAGTGTGTGGTACCGGTGTAGCGTGTGGTGCCAGTGTAGTGTGTGGTTCCGGTGTTGCTTGTGTTGCTAGTGTAGTGTGTAATGCCTGTGTAGTTTGCGTTGCCTGTATTGTTTGTGTTGCCTGTGAAGTGGGTGGTACCAGTGAAGTGTGTGGTACCGGTGTAGTGGGTAGTGCCAGTGTAGTGTGTGGTACCGGTGAAGTGTGTGGTACCGGTGTAGTGTTTGGTACCGGTGTAGTGTGTGGTGCCGGTGTAGTGTGTGGTACCGGTGTAGTGTGTGGTACCGGGGTAGTGTGTGGTGCCGGTGTAGTGTGTGATACCGGTGTAGTTTGTGGTACCGGTGTAGTCTCTGGTGACGGTGTAGTGTGTGGTACCTGTGTAGTATGTGGTAACAGTGAAGTGTGTGGTGCCGGTGTAGTCTCTGGTGCCAATATTGTATGTGATGCCTTTGTAGTATGTGGTAACAGTGAAGTGTGTGGTGCCGGTGTTGTGTGTGGTGCCTGTGTAGTGTTTGGTACCGGTGTAATGTGTGGTACCGGTGTAGTGTGTGGTGCCGGTGAAGTGTGTGGAGCCGGTGTAGTCTCTGGTGCCGGTGTAGTGTGTTGTGCCGATTCAGTGTGTGGTTCCGGTGTAGTGTGTGGTGCCGGTGTAGTATGTGGTACCGGTGTAGTTTGTGGTACCGGTGTCGTATGTGGTATCGATGTAATGTGTGGTACCGTTGTAGTCTCTGGTGCCAATGTACTCTGTGGTACCGGTGAAGTGTGTGGTACCGGTGTAGTCCCTGGTGCCGGTGTAGTATGTGGTGCCGGTGTAGTATGTGGTGCCGGTGTAGTATGTGGTGCCGGTGTAGT
>VMBQ01005045.1:43240-69658 GCA_007657795.1 Dreissena rostriformis | reverse complement strand
TTAACCCTTTGAGCGCTGGAACCGGATTTTGAAGGCCTTTGCAAACAGTTTGGATCCAGATGAGACGCCACAGAACGTGGCGTCTCATCAGGATCCAAACTGTTTGCTATTCTGATAGTGGTCTTAGAAAAAAAATCGAAGAAAATGCTAATTTTAGAAATTCAGCAGACGATATTTTAGCAGACGACAAAATTCCCAGCATGCAAAGGGTTAAGTGTAAAAATATAAAATACACAACTACTTTTCTCAGAAATTTTGTTCCCAAAGACATGTGTTAAGTTTCAATTAGAAAACCAGTACCTCTCTGGTCCTCGTGAGATATTGTTAAATAAAGGGACTCTCCGCATGACTGTTTCAGCTATGAATCATAGAATATGAACCGCGATCTGGGAAAACAGGGCTTAATGCATATGAGTAAGGTGTCATCCCAGATTAGACTATTCAGTCTAATTCAATCTGGAACAAATCTTTCCACATAAACTGGACTTTTGCTTAGAAGAGTCTTCCTATAAATGAAAGATACCGTAAAAGTCACATGATAATCATAGAATATGAACCGCGATCTGGGAAAACAGGGCTTAATGCATATGAGTAAAGTGTCATCCCAGATTAGACTATTCAGTCTAATTTAATCTGGAACAAATCTTTCCGCATAAACTGGACTTTTGCTTAGAAGAGACTTCCTATAAATGAAAGATACCATAAAAGTCTTACCTGATTAGCCTGTGCTGACTGCACAGGCTAATCTGGGACGACACTTGACGCACATGCATTAAGCCAAGTATTCTGAGACTGCGGCTCATACAAACATACCTCCACTACAGAATTATTACACAGCCGTTGCTTGTTGCCACACAAGATGGGCTTCCCGTCGATGTAGATCGGCCTCTTGCCCTCATTGGCGATGTAAAAATCGCCATTGCTACGGAGCTTGATGATCCCTTGACGACGGGAGATCTTCCATGCAGGGCCTTCCAGGGACAGGTCCACGTCTATCTGGTTGTCTTTTGTGGCCCTTCCCAGAGTTATCTGTGAACACACTTTGATGGTTTGAAATTTGTCTTAATTTTCTATACATAAGATTTGGAAATGATTTTGTCTGCAAAATCATGTAAATATTCAAGTAACTTTGAGAAGTATTAATATTTGTGGCCCTGCCCAGAGTTATCTTAAAACACACTTTGTTGGATTGAAATTTGTCGGAATTTTCTATACATAAGATTTGAAAATAATTTTATCTGTCTACGTCTATCTGGTTGTCTTTTGTGGCCCTGCCCAGAGTTATCTGTGAATAAAACTTTGTCGGTTTGAAATTCGTCGGAATTTTCTATACCTTAGATTAGGAAATGATTTTAGAAAATCATATGACTTGCCTTTGAAATACAGTTGGCAAAGTCATATAAATATTTAAGGAGCTCTAAGCAGTATGAAAATTATAATAAAAGAGCTTTCAAAAACAGGTTTTCTCTGCTAACAAGCCTTCTTTAAAATACGAAATTCAACTGCTCAACTCCACGTGTTATTTGGCTGGTAACTAATCTTGGCTGACATATTGAAAAATCAAATGATCAAAACAGAAAATACTGTGCTTAAAACTATAATAAAATGTCTGAAGATACATATTGAAAAATCAAATGATCAAAACAGAAAATACTGTGCTTAAAACTATAAGAAAATGTCTTAAGATGACAAGAGCTGTCCCAGGACTGCGCTTGACTATTCTTCTGCTTTGATAGTTTAACCCTTTAAGCGCTGGAACCGAATTTTAAAGGCCTTTGCAAACAGTTTGGATCCAGATGAGACGCCACAGAACGTGGCGTCTCATCTGGATCCAAACTGTTTGCTATTTTGATAGTATTCTTTGAAAAAAAATCAGAGAAAATGCTAATTTTAGAAATTCAGCAGACAACATTTTAGCAGACGACAAATTTCCCAGCATGCAATGGGATAATGTATATTTTCTGCCAGTCACCTGATATTATGACTATAAAGACATATTTGAAGTTGAATATCTGTAGTAGTTACTTAGTATATGTGAACTTTACTTTATTAATTAAAACAAGCAATGTGGCTATGACAAGACACAATATTTTCAACTATTTACAAATTTTGTTGAATTTAATTTTACATCATGATCTGGATGTAGGTAGCTACCTTCACACAAAATAACAGCAGTACGCACAGGCTAATCAGAGACGACACTTTCCGCTTTCATTGTATTTAACGTTTAACGGAAGATTGTTCTTGAATAATCAAAATCCAGTTTAGACAGAGAGTGTCGTCCCTGATAAGCCTGTGCACACTTCCATTAAGCCCCATTTTCGTACCTCTCTGGACCTCATGAGGTATCGTACAAGTCGTCCACGTAACACGGCCAGCGTCTGGTTGTCAAAGTCTGGGGGACTGATACCTGCAAAAAGAAAACAACATTGCAACAGTACTTTGAATATATTGTCCCTTAAAAGTACAAAATGGCAAAATTATTTGAATATTCGGTTGAATGATTGTCATTTGAATATTTGAACCGCCATTTTATTGTCATTTGCAGACAATATGTATTTTAATTAGTGTCTGAATAAATGCAATTGAAAACATAACAGGCAAACTTGCCAAAGAGAAATTAAATAAGTTATCCAGAAAATTCAGATACATGCAAACGCAGGTTTATTATTAACATAAATTCACTTCATTTTCGCCCGGTTTTCAGAAAATAATGTGTACACATTGCATTCAATCTGAATTTAAATTCAATTGTCCATTGGCTGTTATTATTAAATCTTAACAGTGAACGATGTGCTCACATCGTGTTAACTGATTTGCACATGTAAAATTGGAAAACCTATGACCCATAATGCACTGTACACTTTACACTTTTAAAATATGGCATATGTTTGTGTTTATGAAATTCTTTAACACATTTATCGTCAAAAATGGCCAGATTTTGTTTTCAATTGAGAAGTTAATTATATGGGATTATGGGGTATATAAAAATACTAGAAAAGGGGTAGGTACACAGTTGTCGATACAGTAGGGCTTATATGCATTCATTTTCGAATGACAACACAACGTGGCAATACATGTGCTCATAACTTAGAAGGCAGTTCCATTTTTAACACTGTCTTGTGTCTTGGATACCGTCATCCGCATTATATTGGAGTTACAGTGTATTGCTTCATGCCCCCCCCACTGTGGTCAGGTCATACAAGAACTGCCGTGGTTACCTGTGACGCTGTCCACAAGCACCTGCCACTTGGGCAGTTCCTGTTCTAGGTGACGTATTTCCCGCTTGTTCTTGCGGTCAGCTATGGAGAGTTCGTGCTCCAGTATATCATCCTTCGCATCCTGAAATAGTCATAGAATCTTGTACACAAACAATACTGGGTCCCTGGTTAACCAGAGAATATTGGGTCCCTGATTAACCAGAGAATACTGGGCCCCTGATAAACCAGAGAATACTGGGTTCCTGGTTCACCAGAATATACAGGGTGTCTGGATAACCAGAGAATACTGGTCCATGGTTAACCAAAGAATACTGGGTCCCTGATTAATCAGAGAATACTGGGTCTCTGGTTAACCAGAGGATTCTGGGTCCCTGGTTAACCAAAGAATACTGGGTCCCTTGATAACCAGAGAATACTGGGTCCCTGATTTACCAGAGAATACTGGGTCTCTGGTTAACCAGAGAATACTGGGTCCCTGGTTAACCAAAGAATTCTGGGTCCCTGATTAACCAGAGAAAACTGGGTAACTGGTTAACCAGAGAATACTGTGTCCCTGGTTAACCAAAGAATACTGGGTCCCTTGATAACCAGAGAATACTTGGTCCCTGATAAACCAGAGAATACTGGGTCCCTTGATAACCAGAGAATACTGGGTCCCTGATTATTCCGAGAATACTGGGTCCCTTGATAACCAGAGAATACTGGGTCCCATATTAAAAAGAGAATACTGGGTCCCGGGTAATTGTTGAACACGGACATCCTGAAATCGTAATAGAATCATGTACACAGAGAATATTGGGTACTACATGTATATGATGGGTCAGTGGTCTAGTGGTAGGATGCTGGTCTAGGAATCGAGAGGTCCCTGGTTCAAATCCCACTCGGGGCACTGGATTTTTCTAAGCAAAAAAATTAATCCCACGCTTGCTCCTCTCCACCCAGGTGTATAAATGGGTACCTGTGAGGGAAATAAGTCAATGTGCCGTGGCTGCCTGGTGCGCCATATGTAAACGGACGACTTAAATCCCAGTGATCGGGTAGTTAATGTCGAAGTCGGCTGAAGATGCATATCGAAGCAGACTATAAACCACAACTTTAACTTTATGATGTGTAAAATAGTCACATTAAAGAATTAAAAGCCGACTTAAAAAATACACGCCTTAACAGAGTATAACTCAACAGCCCGTTAAAGTAATTGATTAACCATAACAGACGGACGGACGGACAAACGGACGTAGATACATATACACTAACAATAAATATCTGCGTCGATATTCAACACACACACATATTTTATTCAGTAAACAAATGATCGATCCCTCTCCGATTAACACTGAATTTTCCCGTGGAGAACGTTTTCCTCGTGCACGCTTTTGACGCAGGTGTTTTGCGCCACGTGCTTTTAACATATTTTAATGACAAAATGGCTTGAAAACTGGATGGCATTGTGCCAAAGCGAGTTATTGTAGCGATTTAGGGATTTTCTAATATTCGATGTATTTAAGTCAGAAATAAAGGAACTAAAATGTTGAGACCGGAGTAAAAGTTCTATATACATGTATAGTGATTAATTTGATTAAAAGGTGATTCAATGGTATATTTCACGATTTGAGCAAAACTCGACAGTCTATCGTGTATTTCTTCCCGCTTTGCAAACAACTCTTTTTATTCTGATTCTAAGTTTCAATTGTCTAAACGATGTAAAGAAGGTCGGAAGCCAACTGGAAGTGATCCAATTTTGAAGACGCGTGGTTACAGACAAGAATGTGGAAACCACGTGCACCAGAAATGTGCCAAACTGAGCTGACTGGTTCCGAGCACAGCTAGTTCCAAGGTATGTTTACACGAAATGCCATAGGCATAGCGTCCCATTACGAAACGGCCAATGTTGAAGGCATTTTCTTGCTTTTTCTTAGTATTAAGAAATAGTATTATAGTTTTCTTAGCAAGCCTAGTTTTAATATTGAGATGACTATGACGTAACGTCAAAAGGTGAGGTACACAAACGTAACACTTAAATGACGTCATTTTTTGAATTTTTTACGAATACGTAAGATTATTACGTCTTCATTTCGTCTTTTGTATAACAAGCATGATGAAGTCTGTGAATATTTATTACATATTACCATAATTATATTCTCTTTGCTAAAATAAAATTATAAAATGGTATGTAAAATTTTAGGTTAACCAATATCATGTTCATACACTTTAACATACACAATACGATTATGGCGAATAACAACTTCAAGCACTCACTCGTTTAATAAAATTATTAAATTACACATCTAGAAACAAACTATCATTTGAAAAATAAGTGAAGTTAA
Source organism: Dreissena rostriformis (assembly GCA_007657795.1). Classification (NCBI taxonomy): domain Eukaryota; kingdom Metazoa; phylum Mollusca; class Bivalvia; order Myida; family Dreissenidae; genus Dreissena; species Dreissena rostriformis. The sequence goes on along the minus strand of VMBQ01005045.1, from coordinate 64,113 downwards.
TTAACAATTGATATTCTTTATTTAAAAAAGAATGATGAAACAATTATACCGGTATTCATGTTTTATTGTTTAAACAAAAAATAGAACAATATTTCATACATTTCAATTCAAATATACATACAAACGGGGCGTACAATTCATTTTGATTAAACATATATATCTGTTTAATTTACGCAACTACTATAAACATTTACACTGAAAAGTCTTCTAAAGTGTATTTAGAAAATACTTTATTTTTACATTTTGTGTAGTTATCATTAACTTTACTACTAATTCAGTCATGAGTATAATTATATGCTATAATATTATTTTTTATTTTTTGTTTAATGCTGATTTTATATCAGCAAGCACACTGGTTGATAGAGATTCGTCGCTGTTGCACTGAAAAACTGACGGCGATTTTGTTTTCAAATACGAAGCCATTAACTGTGTCCTCTGACTTGGCGATGCCGGTCATAATTTCCTTAAACGCACAATTGCGCGCGACCGTGCAATTCTATTGCTGTAATCAGGTGGTGTAATTAAATCATGTGGTTGTTTCTCCTTTTTCTTTGTTTCATAACGGCGTTGATATTACCTGTCTCTAGCTTTCTTTTCATTCAATTTGTTCTGTTTTAACTTATTTCTCTGCCTTTGATTGCGTTTCAAGACTGCACTTGGGCACTTTGAAATTATTTTATTTCCTTTGGCTTTCTCATAATACTTTTTGTTTATTTCCCTTTTTCTTTGCTGTTGTTTTGCCCTCTTCAGTTGTTTATAACGGTCGAATGGATGTGTCATTTTTTATTCTTTGTGAGACTGCGAATCTAAAACATATATTTAAAATGATAAATGGGTTTTATTTCCATTATTAAAGTTATCACGTAACATGTAAAATAACACGAGAAACGTTTGACGTCAAGAACATATGAGGTTTAAATTTGACGTCACTGGACATGTTTAAGACATAAGAACAAAATGCATTATTTTCTTATTTTTGTGTCGAACGCAATAAAATTTGCAGTACATACTCTATGAAAAAATGTTTTTCAGACATGTTTTTATGTTGAAGCAAGTTCAATAATAGCTAAATCAAAAATAACGTCAATATTTATCTCTTTCAAATATTAAATGTAAACGTTAAACTGGACATTTTTAAGACATTGTTTGATTTTAAATAAAAAAGTCGTACGTCGCTCGATTCATATATCTGTTTATGGAAATATATGCCAAAAAGGTATATTTGTATGCAATTAGATTTAACACACATATGAAAATGCCAATTTAATCGACACCTAAACGCAAAAAAAAAAGTTAAATTACATAAATCTCAGGAATCTTACCTTTGTTTTTCTTTCGCTCCATCCCGTTTGTATTTAACCGGAAATGCACAAAACTGACGTCATTGTTTTATTGACAGACGTAATTTCGCGCCAAATCACTGTTCAGTTTTACCGCTATATCTGTTTTTGTTTAACCGTGAACATTTTGTGTTACATTTCATTTTCAATTTTTGGTGAAAAACGTCGGATTAAATGATCTGTTTGAGTATCATTTTTTTAAATAAAATAAGAAAATATATATTGTTAAATGCGGAATTGAACGATGATTTCAGAGATATAATCATATTTTTTCTGACACAAAGAATAAAAATGTGACGGGTGAAATGACAGAAACAAGTATGAATTTTTTCGAGTGTACCTCACCTTTTGACGTTACGTCACAGTCTTCGTTTGGAAAGTAACATAGATTACAGAAACTTGAATTGAGAGATAATCACTACGAAGAGTTTGACTTAAAATAGTTAAAAGATTTCTACCGCAATAGGTGAAGGCCGGTATCAAGCCTCTCCATGACAACACGCCTGTGCGTANGCGTTTGTGCTTAAAGGCTATGTTCTCATATTTAGTTATTATTACCATATTGCTGTCTGTGTACTAGTATATTTTAGTTCATAAAAGTATCGTTTTTCGATATCCTGATATTAGTTTTGGCCAAACCATATTTAATTGTTTTCGAAATTGAACATTAAACATGTTAAAGTATAAAGTTTTAAACAAGCCGTCGTTCAAGCCGTGAAATCGTGACCTCACTTTAAGCATTGCATTCCAAGCCGCAAGGTATCAGGGTGAGTTCGCGCGGTCAGTACAGGGATCGTTATATAATATAGACGGTATCGCGTGAACTAGGTGAACTGGGATTTTATTTAGACCAGATGTTAAATGAAGATATTCGCCGATATAATTATGGTATCTCAATAAAAGATTCTTAATGTGTTTTCAACAAAACCATGATAAATATTATGTTTGATTAATTCAACAAGAATTATTCCACCATATTGACCAATGTATTGAGCATAAGCGAGATGATTCCCGATACTGTTAATAATCGAATCAAATAGCAATGCCCGACAAACCACTAAACAGGTTTGTCCGAAGAACGCGCGAATAAATATTTAAAATATGTACAGATACTAAGCTTGTGGCCGGTTGACTAACATGTTTTAATTTATACTTCCATTCTTCTTTTTTTTTGTATCTATAGATATATGATCAGCAGTATGTAATCATGTAAAATAAACCGCGAAAACTACGCGTAAATATCCAGTACTGCGTGAAATGCAGCTAAGAACTGCACAGAAAAAGACATATGTTATCTTTGATTTCATTCTTTAAACTCTTTACCTTTCACCAACTCCAACCACAATCAACGCCGTACATCTTTTTTAAAGATATTTCTTGTCGTGTAATATTAGCCCGTGCAATCCGCCTTCACGCTTCATGGTATTTTTTCGATTGAAGGAAATCTCTTCTAAGGGAAAATCCTGATAAGGCGGAAAGTGTCGTCCCAGATTAGCCTGTGCGGACTCTTGTTTTAAATAAGCAAATTGTGCGTTTCTGTCCGATGTGATGCATAAAATTGTCACCATTTACTGGGCACCGGATACTTTTACGGCCAAGACTTAAAGCCCAATCGAAAATGATATGAGCCTTGTTCTGGGAAAACTGGGCTTAATGCATGTGCGTAAAGTGTCCGCACATGCTAATCAGGGAAGACACTTTCCACCTAAACTTGTTTTTTCGTTTACATGAGACTTCTTTCAAACGAAAAAATATCCAGTAAAGCGGAAAGTGTCGTCCCTGATAAGCCTGTACAGGCTAATATCGGACGACACTTGACGCACATGCATTAAGCCCAGTTTTCCCAGAACGCTGCTCATATAATAAGTAAATGATCTACAATTGAAATACATTTTTATTCTATGAAAACTAGTTCGTGCATGTAATTATGTATTTTTGAAAACAGCTTTTACGAATATGGTTTACTGTACACTTGGTACGAACGTCGAGTACTCGAATAATATTTATTTAACTCATATTGATATATCAGTGACTAGAGCGTATGTTATTTAGATAGCTATGTGATGTTTAAAAATAGTCACTAAACACAATTTTTAACCGACACATAAAATACTCGCCCTGAACAGATTATAACTGTCCGAAACGTAGTCAATTAACCTTGACAGACGGACTGACGTACACAAACATGAGCCTCGCGCTGGGAAAACGGGTTTTAATGCGTGTGGGTAAAGGGTCTTCCGAGATTAGCGTGTGCAGTCCGCACTTTACGCTTACACGTGTATTGTATGTTTCGTTTACATGGAGTCTCATCTAAGCGTTAATATAGTTTAAGCGGAGAGTGCCGTCCCTGATTAGCCTGTGCAAACTGCACAGGCTAATGTGGGACTACAATTTACGCACATGCATTAAACCCCGTTTTCCCAGAGCGAGGCTCATATATATTAACCATAAATATCTGCGTCGATATACACACATATTTTATTCAGTAAACAAATTATCGATCCTTCTCAGATTAACACGGAACTTTTCCGTGCAGCACGTTTTACTCGTGCACGCTTTTGTCGCAGACGTTTTGCACCACGTGTATATTAATTTGAACTTTTCCGTGAAACACGTTTTCCTCGTGCACGCTTTTGTCGCAGGCGTTTTGCACCACGTGGTTATTACATATTTTACTGACGCAACGACTTGAAAAGTGGACGAGATAGTGTCAACGTGAGTTTTTGTAGGGATTAATTCGAAATAATTATGTTTTAATAGTCGATGTATTTTTGTCAAAAATGAAAGAAGAAATAGAAGTCCCGAGTGACAAGTTCTTTACAGCAATTAATTGTGATTGGAACATCATTGTTTAAATGCATATTCATATTGCAAGATTTGAGAAAAACTAGACAGTCGTTCATGCTATTTATTGCAGTTATGCAAAAAAAAAATTAACAAATACGTCGATGGACTAAACGATGTCAGAAAGACCTTAAAATTCGAGGAGGCCGGCAACTTTGATAATCGAGAAACAGGACTCGGAACAATATTCCAAACCCCTTATAGCCAAGAATTGTCCATATACGACTGTTGGTGTGTTTCAGAAAACGTCAGGATGAGTTTTTGGCGGGTCGATGGAATGACTCGCGGAGCATCGCCCATCTGTCGGCGTCATCTGCAAAGACTTTACGAGGATGGCTGTTGCGTTTTCCGGAATTGGGGTGATCGTTGCAAAAAGGTATGTGAATTTAGTTTAAACTTATCTATAGTTTCAGGATCGCATCGAAAGACTCGGACTTATTTAAACGATCTCGAGTCTTTTTCCTGAATAGTACCAGTACTTGGTGTCCAATAACGCACCACAGTGGAGATCGAACCCGTGACACCCATGTCGCTAAGCGGAAACCATATCCACTACGCTACGGTGTTTGAATTAAGGAGATGTTCTTTAAAGGCTTTAACTGAGCAAAATAGTCGTTAAGTTATTGTACTTTCCGCTCCGTTCAACCAACTAAAACAATTATACATTTGTAAAGATCGTCATCATAATATAAATCCATTGCTTCCAGTCTTTCATCAATCAAGCCGTTTAAGATTGTTTACCTGGACATTTGGATATTTTAATAAATCAAATGCTTGCATTTATAAAGGTACACGAGGAAGACTCTATATTTATTTTGGATTGAAAAATTGTCGACGAAAACACTATTTTCCTACTATAAAATTAAACAAAGAAGCCAGATTACCGTCCATAATTAACAGCTACAATATGATACAGACTTGATGGAGGGTTATCATTTAACACGTCTTTTAATACTTGAGCCGCGTTGTGGAAAAAAATGGGCTTCATGCAGTCTGCACAGGCTTATCAGGGACTATACTTTCCGCCAAGACTGGATTTTTGTTGAGAAGATACTTCCTTTTAACAAAAAATGTCATACAAGCGGAAAGTGTCGTCCCCGATAAACCTGTGCGGACTACACAAAGTAATCTGGGACAATACGTTACGCACATGCATCAAGCCCCGTTTTCCCAAAGCGAGGCTCTTATGTATTTACAAAACTATCTGCGTCGATGTACACACATATTTTATTCTGTGAACGAACGAACTATCGATCATCCTCTCCGAATAACACTGAGCTTTCCCATGCAGCACGTTTTCCTCGTGCACGCTTTTGTCGCAGGTGTTTTGCACCACGAAGGCCAGCTACTATGGTCACGAACAAAAACGTTGAAGCCACGTGCATCAGAAACGTGCCACATTGAATGGCGAGTAAGTTGATTTCTGTTCTCCTAGTTTTTTATTCGTATTTATTTACTCGAGGAGCAACATATCGAGCGCCGTCTGTAGTTGTTATATGCAAAGATTTTACTTTGTCGCCGTCCGGAAACGGGTTCATCGTTTCGAAAAGGTGTGTTAATTTAGGAGAAGTTTTTTTGAAGGATTAACCTGAGGAAAACAATCGTAAAAATATTTAATTTTCGTGCCGTTCAACAAACTTTAAAAAAAGTCCACATGTGAATAAATCTTCGCTATGATACAACTCCATGGCTTTCAGTCTTACAAAAATCAAGCCGTTTTAGTTTGGTTACATGTTATTTACGTTAAGTGCTTTCTTGAAGGAACAGTTGGTTTTTTTACCAATCAACCTATTTTTAAATTTACAAGAGAGAGACTAAAGATTTATTATTATTAATTGAAACATTTGTTCACGAAAACACTAATTTGATACTATACATTAAAAAAGAAGCCAGATTACCGTTCACGAGTAACAATTACAATACGATACAAGCTTGCTGGAAGGCTGTCGATATTGAACACGTGTTTTAATACGAGCCTCATTCTGTCGGGAAAACTGTGCTTATTACATGTGCGTAAAGTGTCGTCCCAGATTAGCCTGTTCAGTCCGCACATGCTATTCAAGGACGACGCTTTCCGAATAGACCGGATTTTCGATTAGAAGAGAATTCCTTTAAACGAAAAATTCCATACAAACGGAAGATGGCGTCCACTTTACGCACATGCATTAAGCCCCGTGTTCACAGAACGAGACTCATACTTGCTGTAAGAATGCCAACGATATCTTCTTTTAAATGACCTTATTTTCTTGCTTACCTATCCGACATACCATGTACCCCATCAGGCTTAAATCAATGAGTAGCGATAAATTGAAACACATTTCTTAAATAAGCACTAATCATAACAGTAAGCAACAAGCAAATTCGTTGAATTGATATCCCCCGCCTAATAAATTTTGTATATGGATGGGTGCCAATCCCTTGATATATGGTATAATCCAAAAAAAAAGCATTTTTTCAAGATACCAAGGGCCATAACTCCGTTATTAACAGATGGTGTACAATTCCATTTGGCGTGCATTATCCTCTTATCCATATATATACTCTTACCAAGTTTCAATGAAATCCGCCAAAGCACTTCCAAGATATGGCTCCGGACACAAAAGTGCCGGACGGACAGCCGGACGGACGGACAAACAACGCCAAAACAATATCCCTCCGCCTCTGGCGGGGGATAATAACAAGTGCATCGCGAACAAAATGTTTACCGCACCAATATATATATTTCCCTGTGAACCGCCAAGCGAGTCTGATTTACCAATTTAATTTTATAACCAGGTAACACAACTGTTAATGTGATTTGCTTTTTCTGTTAATCTGTCCTGGTTTTTTTTTTCCGCTATACGTTTGAAGGACGGAATTCCTAAAGTGGTGTTTACTTTTTCTTATCTTATACCGTACATTCAACAGTTTTAATACATTAAGTTATTGTGTAAATTTAATAGAACAACAAACACAACATTATTAATTGAATATTGACAACCTACTCGACGATTTAGCTTTTATTTATTTTTTATTACTGAACGGAATGAATAAACTGAATAATAAATTGAAGGGTATCGTTATGATTAAAATCAAGCCTTTTTTTTTTAAATTAACAAAGTGTTTCTGTTTAAACCATCTGAATTTTACCAAATAAATGTTATAATATGTCAAGATCTTATCTATTTTAACATATAACAGAGGGCATGATATTTAGTTTAGTTAAAACCTATTTATGTTAGGCTTATTGAAACGCTCTCGAGTCTGTTTCATGGGACAAGAACCAGTACTTGGTGTCTTTGCGGAAGATCGAAGGAACATTCCCAGTGGGGATCAACCCGTGAACCCCCGTTCGCTAGGCGGACACCATATCCGGGAGTTCATGACATCTAGGCATGATATCAAGGGCATGACATCTAGGCATGATATTTAGGTCGTATTAAGGGCATGAAATTTCGGGCATGACATTAAGCGCATGACATTTAGGGCAAGACATTAAGGGCATGACATCTAGTGCATGGTATTAGGGGCATGACATATAGTGCATGATATTTTGGGCATGATATTAAGGGCATGACATTTAGGGCATGACATCTAGTGCATGATATTAAGGGCAAGACATCTAGGGCATGATATTAAGGGAATGACATCCAGTGCATGATATTTAGGGCATTAAAACTAGTGCATGACATCTAAGGCAGAACATCCAGGTCATGATATTTAGGGCATGACATCTAGGGCATGAGATCTAGGGCATGATATTTAGGGCATGACAACTAGGGCATGATATTAAGGGTAGGACATCTAAGGCATGATATTAAAGGCATGACATCTAGGGCATGATATTAAGGGCATGACATCTAGGACATGATATTTAGGGCATGACATCTAGGGCATGATATTTAGGGCATGACATCTAGTGCATAATATTAAGGGCATGACATCTAAGGCATGACATCTAGGGCGTAATATTAAGGGCATGACATCTAGGTCATGATATTTACAGAATGACATCTTGGGCATGATATTTAGGGCATGACATCTAGTGCATGATATTTAGGGCATGACATCTAGGGCATGATTTTTAGGGAATGACATATACGGCATGATATTTAGGGCATGACATCTACCGCATGATACTTAGGGCATAACATCTAGAGCATGTTATTTAGAGCATGACATCTTGTGCATATTAAGGGCATGACAACTAGGGCATGACATCTAGTGCATGATATTCTGTGCATGATATTAAGGGCATGACAACTAGGGCATGATATTAAGGGCATGACATCTAGTGCATGACATCTAGTGCATGACATCTAGGGCATGATATTAAGGGCATAACAACTAGGGCATGATATTTAGGGCATGGCATCTAGGGCATGACATCTAGTGCATGACACCTAGTGCATGATTTTTAGCGCATGACAACTAGTGCATGTTATTCAGTGCATGACATCTAGTGCATGATATTAAGGGCATGACATCTAGTGCATGATATTAAGGGCATGACATCTAGTGCATGATATTAAGGGCATGATATTCAGGGCATAGCATCTTGGGCATGACATCTAGTGCATGACATCTTGTGCATGACATTTAGTGCATGATATTAAGGGCATGACAACTAGGGCATGATATTTAGGGCATGACATCTAGGTCATGATATTTAGGGCATGACATCTAGGGCATGACAACTAGGGCATGTAATTTAGGGCATGACATCTAGTGCATGACATCTAGGGCATGCTATTAAGGGCATGACATCTAGTGCATGACATCTAGAGAATCACATCTAGGTCATCATATTAAGGGCATGGCATCTAGGGCATGACAACTAGGGCATGATAACTAGGGCATGATATTTAGGGCATGATATTAAGGGCATGACATCTAGTGCATGATATTAAGGGTATGACATCTATTGCATCATATTAAGGGCATGACAACTAAGACATGATATTTAGTGCATGACATCTAGGGCATGATATTTAGGGCATGACATAAAGGGCATGACATCTAGTGCATGATATTTAGTGCATGACATCTAGTGCATGATATTTAGTGCATGACATAAACGGCATGATCTTTAGAGCATGACATATAGGGCATGATATTAAGGGCATGAATTCTATTGCATGATATTAAGGGCATGACATCTTGTGCATGATATTAAGGGCATGACATCTAGTGCATGATATTAAGGGCATGACATCTATTGCATCATATTAAGGGCACGACATCTAGTGCATAATATTAAGGGCATGATATTTAGGGCATGGAATCTAGGGCATGACATCTAGTGCATGACATTTAGTGAATGATATTAAGGGCATGACAACTAGGGCATGATATTAAGGGCATGACATCTAGTGCATGACATCTAGGGCATGATATTAAGGGCATGACAACTAGGGCATGATATTTGGGGCATGGCATCTAGGGCATGACATCTAGTGCATGATAATAAGGGCATGACATCTAGTGCATCATCTTAAGCGCATGACAACTAGTGCATGATATTAAGGGCATGGCATCTTGGGCATGACATCTAGTGCATGACATTTAGTGCATGATATTTAGGGCATGACATCTAGAGCATGATATTAAGGGCATGACATCTTGTGCATGATATTAAGGGCATGACAACTAGGGCATGATATTTAGGGCATGGCATCTAGGGCATGACATCTTGTGCATGACATTAAGTGCATGATATTAAGGGCATGACAACTAGGGCATGATATTTACGGCATGACATCTAGGTCATGATATTTAGGGCATGACATCTAGGGCATGACAACTAGGGCATGTAATTTAGGGCATGACATCTAGTGCATGACATCTAGGGCATGCTATTTAGGGCATGACATCTAGTGCATGACATCTAATGATCTAGGGAATCACATCTAGGTCATCATATTAAGGGCATGACAACTAGGGCATGACAACTAGGGCATGATATTTAGGGCATTACATCTAGTTCATGATATTAAGGGCATGATATTTAGGGCATGACATCTAGGGCATGATATTTAGGGCATGACATTAAGAGCATGACATCTAGTGCATGATATTAAGGGCATGACATCTATTGCATCATATTAAGGGCATGACAACTAAGATATGATATTTAGTGCATGACATCTAGGGCATGATATTTAGGGCATGACATTAAGGGCATGACATCTAGTGCATGATATTTAGTGCATGACATCTAGTGCATGATCTTTAGAGCATGACATCTAGGGCATGATATTAAGGGCATGACATCTAGTGCATGATATTAAGGGCATGACATCTAGTGCATGATATTAAGGGCATGACATCTATTGCATCATATTAAGGGCACGACATCTAGTGCATAATATTAAGGGCATAATAACTAGGGCATTATATTAAGGGCATGGAATCTAGGGCATGACATCTAGTGCATGACATCTAGAGCATGATATTAAGGGCATGACATATAGTGCATGATATTAAGGGCATGACAACTAGGGCATGATATTTAGGGCATGGCATCTAGGGCATTACATCTAGTGCATGACATTTAGTGCATGATATTTAGGGCATGACAAATAGTGCATGACAACTAGTGCATGACACCTAGTGCATGATTTTAAAGGCATGACAACTAGTGCATGTTATTTAGTGCATGACATCTAGTGCATGCTATTAAGGGCATGACATCTAGTGCATGATATTAAGGGCATGACAACTAGGGCACAATATTTAGGGCATGGCATCTAGGGCATGACATCTAGTGCATGACATTTAGTGCATGATATTAAGTGCATGACATCTAGAGCATGATATTAAGGGCATGACAACTAGGGCATGATATTTAGGGCATGGCATCTAGGGCATGACATCTTGTGCATGACATTTTGTGCATGATAACTAGGGAATGATATTTAGGGCATAACATCTAGGTCATGATATTTAGGGCATGACATCTAGGGCATAATATTTAGGGCATGACAACTAGGGCATGTAGTTTAGGGCATAACATCTAGTGCATGACATATAGGACATGATATTTAGGGCATGACATCTAGGGAATGACATCTAGGTCATAAAAAGGGCATGACATCTAGGGCATGACAACTAGGGCATGATATTTAGGGCATGACATCTAGTGCATGATATTAAGGACATGACAAATAGGGCATGATATTTAGGGCATGACATCTAGTGAATGACATCTAGGTCGTGATATTTAGGGCATGACATCTAGGGTATGATATTTTGGGCATGACAACTAGGGCATGATATTTACGGCATTACATCTAGTGCATGATATTAAGGGCATGACAACTAGGGCATGATATTTAGGGCATGATATCTAGGGCATGATATTTAGGGCATGACATCTAGTGCATGATATTAAGGGCATGACATCTATTGCATCATATTAAGGGCATGACAACTAGGGCATGATATTTAGCGCATGACATCTAGGGCATGATATCTAGGGCATGACATCTAGTGCATGATATTTAGTGCATGACATCTAGGGCATGATATTAAGGGGAATGACATCTAGGGCATGATATTAAGGGCATGTCATCTAGTGCATGCTATTAAGGGCATGACATCTAGTGCATGATATTTAGGGCATCACATTAAGGCCATGACATCTAGTGCATGATATTTAGTGCATGACATCTAGTGCATGATATTTAGTGCATGACATCTAGGGCATGATATTTAGGGCATGACATCTAGGGCATGATATTAAGGGCATGACATCTAGTGCATGATATTAAGGGCATGACATCTAGGGCATGATATTTAGGGAGTGACATAGAGATCATGATATTTAGGGCATGACAACTAGCGCATGATATTTAGGGCATGACATCTAGTGCATGACATCTAGGTCGTGATATTTAGGTCATGACATCTAGGGCATGATATTAAGGGCATGACAACTAGGGCATGATATTAAGGGCATGACATCTAGTGCATGACATCTAGGTCATGATATTTACGGCATGACATCCAGGGCATGATATTAAGGGCATGACAACTAGGGCATGATATTTAGGGCATGACATCTAAGGCATGACATCTAGGGCATGATATTTAGAGCATGACATCTTGTGCATGGTATTTAGGGCATGACATCTAAGTCATGATATTAAGGGCATGACATCTATGGCATGATATTAAGGGCATGACATCGAGTTGATATTTAGGGCATGACATCTTGTGCGTGATATTTAGGGCATGACAACTAGGGCATGACAACTAGTGCATGACATCTAGTTCATGACATGGAGGTCAAGATATCTAGGTCATGATATTTAGCGCATGACATCTAGTGCATGATATTTAGGGCACAACATCTAGGGAATTATATTAAGGGCATGACAACTAGGGTATGATATCTAGTGCATAATATTTAGGGAATGACAACTAGTGCAGGATATTTAGGGCATGACATCTAGTGCATGATATTCAGGGCAAGACATCTAGTGCATGATATTAAGGGTATGGCATTTAGGGCATGATATTTAGGGCAGGACAACTAGGGCATGATATTTAGGGCATAACATCTAGTGCATGATATTTAGGGCATGACAACTAGTGCATGATATTAAGGGCATGACATCTAAGGCATGACATCTAGGGCATGATATCTAGGTCATGATATTAAGGGAATGACATCTTGGGCATGACATCTAGTGCATGATATTTAGGGCATGACATCTAGGGAATGACAAATATGGCATGATATTTAGGGCATGACATCTACCGCATGATACTTAGGGCATTACATCTAGAGCATGATATTTAGGGCATGACAACTAGGGCATGATATTGAGGGCATGACATCTTGTGCATGATATTAAGGGCATGACAACTAGGGCATGACATCTAGTGCATGACATTTAGTGCATGATATTAAGGGCATGACAACTAGGGCATGATATTAAGGGCATGACATCTAGTGCATGACATCTGGGGCATGACAACTAGGGCATGATATTTAGGGCATGGCATCTCGGGCATGACATCTAGGGCATGATATTAAGGGCATGACAACAAGCGCATGACAACTAGTGCATGACACCTAGTGCATGATTTTAAGCGCATGACAACTTGTACATGTTATTCAGTGCATGACATCTAGTGCATGATATTAAGGGCATGACAGCTAGGACATGATATTTAGGGCATGGCATCTTGGGCATGACATCTAGTGCATGACATTTAGTGCATGATATTTAGTGCATGACATCTAGAGCATGATATTAAGGGCATGACATCTAGGGCATGACATCTTGTTATGTAGGGTTAGGGCATGTAATGTAATGTAGGGCATGATATTAAGGGCATGACATCTTGGGCATGATATTTAGGGCATGATATTAAGGGCATGACATCTAGGGCATGATATTTAGGGCATGAATCTACATGTAGGTTAGACTTAGTGTTTAACAAGGACAGGTTTACTTCATTGAAGCCGCCTTCCCCTAAACATTTTGTTTAGGCCACAGATGGGATTGATTTTTGTAATTAAGTGTTATTTGAGAACTAAGGCACAGAGGTATCCCTGATTTGGAAATTCAAGCACAATAATACCACTGATTTTGGAAATTCAGGCCAAATGGTGCCCATGTGCTTAAAAGCTCTGGGAAAAGGCCTGTTGAGGTTTAGAAAATCTGAATCAAGGGACCTGGCTAGTGGTTTACAGTACACATCAATTTATACCAATTATGTCCAATATAACAATGCAGACAGGCACTTTCAAAAAGTTTTGAGCAATCAATGCACAATTGAACAGAAAAGATGCACATGTTGTAACAGTAACAGCGAAATTCTGCAATAAATAAAGTAAGCAAGCAAACAATAACACAAATAAAAGAGTAATGCCATTCAACATTTCTTACCAGCACATGTTTGCTGTTAAATAACTGCAATGAGAGGCACTTGAATCAACGCAATTTTTAAGTGACTAACAATTGCATAACACAATTTACAAATAAAACAACTTACATGTTTATACACATTGCATATCATACAATGCAATTGAATTAGCTATATTACTCGATAAAATATAACATTAATCGGTGTAAAACATTTAAAGCTGGGATCACGTGGAGCCATGTGATATTACATTTGAGCCTCACTGTGTGAAAACTGTGTTTTATGCACGTCGTAAAGTGTTTTCCCAGCCCGCACTGGCTAATCAGGGACAACCTAAACTAGATTTTTGCTAGGAAAAGACTTCCTTTAAACTGAAAATACAACAACAGCGAAAAGTGTTGTCCCTGATGCAGTCTGATCTGGGACGACACTTTACGCTCATACATTAAGTCCCCTTTCCTCATATTGCTCATCTCCTACGTGACTTGTCATCACAGTGAAAGTGAGGTGGTAAAACATCATAATAGCCACAATTATTCTCTACCTGGCAAGGTAACATTTCTGAGTTCATGGTGGGTAATAAAATAATACAGGTAAAATCCCAGATATTTTTAGTGCACAATGTCATCTGTCAGGCATAAAATTATTTAATCTCCCAATTCAATTTTCTTATTTGTTGACATCAGCTTATTGGAAAATGTCAAGATTGTTTTATATTAAAAAAGTTGTAACAATATTTTCTTTAAACACGTCCACATATGCTAATTTGGCAAATGAAAGTGATCTAAAACTGAAAGACGAAAAATTGCAGCCAAAAGGAATTTTTGTTATGCTGATTTTAAGTAATTGACTAATAAGGCAAAATACTTTGAAACAAATTGTCATGTATTTTGGCGAGTCCTCTTAACCACGAAATTATGTCCAAAGTCACAAGTCTTATACCAGACATTATTAAAGAAATCCACAAATTGAAGATAAAACCAGAAATATTGGTTGCATTGATATCCCCCGCGAATTTCAAAATTTTGTGACAGACAGAATGAAAACGCTAATTCTATTTCCCTCTGCCTTTGGAGTGGGATAGCAAAAAATTCTAAATTTTATTAATCCCCTTTGTGACAAAATTTCATGTCTAAAAAAATAAATGAATCTACATTAACAGTAAAGTTGTGGACTATTCCAACCTTCAGATCCTCGTCTGTGAGTAGATCCTCTGCATCGGAGAAGTTCAGGATGTGATCCCCCCGCGGCATGGGCTGAATGGACTGGTCCGGTAGGAGATGGTACTGCTTCATCAGCAGCCAATGGGTGTGCAGGGACTTGGCCGTGCGGCTCGGGTAGAACACATCCGGGTACTTGTCCAGCAGGTCTTGGAAGGTCTCCAGGGTCGGTGTGCTCGTCTGGTAACAGAAAAATGAAGGGTTAACACTTTACCACTTACATGTAGATACACATTCTGACCAGTTTGTAGTCCCTTAGAAAAAAATCACATTAAATTAAAGTAAGTGATTTTTTTCCTACTTGATAAAGTACCTGTAAAAGGCACTTTTTCAATAGAGGAAAAATTACAAATTTGCCAATTGCCAACCAAAAAAAATTCCAAACGGAAGGAAAGTTGCGTAAAGTTTGTTCCAGAAGCAAAAGCCTGTGAACAAATTAAATGAGCGCTGAAACTAAACATTTCAGCAAAAAGGCATGTTAAAGAATATTAAGATGGGTTTGTGTAATTAAGTACTTATCAATTAAAAAGACACATACTTCAAAATCTGAAGATTTCACAACCCAAAATTTCCCAATTTGTGTGTGTTTTTTTTCGCACATTTTTCCCAATCGGCGCTGTACTGGTACTTTTCCCTATTGGGAAAATAAACTTCTTAAAGTCCTTTCTTCCTTTCCAACCCTAAGATACTGATGAGCAGCAAAGAGCATAAAGCCTGAGTTACTCGCAGGCTGTTCTGGTTTTATGCTGGTTGCATATAGCTATTTTTAATTCGCTTCTGAGCTGGGAAGGGTAAAAGCCTCCAAAAGACAAATTACAGTCTCCAAAAACTATTTGTAAAATTAGTTTGACATTGAAAGGGAGGAAATTAGATGAAAGGAGGAGAAATCACAACCCTGACTTACCGAGGGTATCTTTCCCAGGAGCTCCTCCTCTGGTTTGCTGTAGAGAGCCTTGGCCTGCACTGTGGTCAACACTGTCTAAACAAGGGCTAACACTTACAGAGGGTATCTTTCCCAGGAGCTCCTCCTCTGGTTTACTGTAGAGAGCCATGGCCTGCACTGTGGCCAACACTGTCTAAACTAAAGGGCTAACACTTACAGAGGGTATCTTTCCCAGCAGCTCCTCCTCTGGTTTACTGTAGAGAGCCTTTGCTTGCACTGTGGCCAACACGTCCGGGTGGAACTGCTTCATGGCCTGAACCGACAACCTGCAATACATGGGGAAGTTTAATTTAATTTAAACCTATTTATTTTAGTTAGATTATTTTTAAAATTAAAGCTTATTGAAACGTTTTCAAGTCCGTTTCCTGGTTAGGACCAGTACTTGGTTTCTATGGGTAGATCTAAAGAATGCTCCCACAGTGGGGATCAAACCCATGACCTCCTGGTCGCTAGGCGGACACCATATCCATTACACCAAGGTGACCTAGCAGGGTTTGAGAATGAAAATTTTGACAAAACAAAGAAAAACTTCTCGGTCGGTCTCAAAACTGACTGTCCAGTTCCCTTATTTATGCTACAAATAACTAAAGTCAGTTTCACAACACTTTTAAATTTTATTTTGTTCAACATTATTATACGTAGTAACAAGAATATAGACAGCACTCATTTGGATCCTACGTTTATTTTATCATGTTCTGATTACAAATAGACGAGATTTTAAGAATTCTTAATCCCAGATAATTCAATTAAAACATAAAAAATGATAATTATGTATTAAAAAAAAACAATTACTACAACGTCGTACTTCTAGCTTAAACAAATAAGATTAAAATTGAAATAATTGAACAAAATAACAAATAATACTTCTTCAAAAAGTTTTCATCTTAGACTTTAT
Source organism: Dreissena rostriformis (assembly GCA_007657795.1). NCBI lineage: Eukaryota > Metazoa > Mollusca > Bivalvia > Myida > Dreissenidae > Dreissena > Dreissena rostriformis. The sequence continues at coordinate 47,013 of VMBQ01005045.1, read as the reverse complement.
ATTAGTAAACAAGAGTTTAAACATGCATGTATTAACACAATTTAACAGAGGCAACATATCATTGATCACAAACTATTTCAATAATCATTAGGGATGCATATTAGCAAGGATTTTGAGAAACATTTGTATGACCTCTGTACAAAAAGTAGTTCAAAGGCTAGGGATTGCAAGCCCAGACAAGAGGTAAAGATAAGTTTCCAGTGATATAGACAATGCAAAACCTTGTCAAACCCAAGACATTTAGGCAAATCTGGTGAACTAAAACTGCCATGGCAAGGCTAAAGCTAGTAACATGCAGTTCTGAGGTGTTAAATTTTGACAACTTTAAAACTTGGAAGAAACAAGAGATGTGTTTGTCAGAAACACAATGGCCCCTATTGCGCCACTTTGAAATAAAATTTCAATATATCACATGGCAGGTTTAGAAATTATCTCCCTTTTAAAACTTATAACTTCCCTTGGATTGTATTTTTTTACTTTTGACCTTGAAGGATGACCTTGACCTTGAACTTTCACCACTCAAAATGTGCAGATCCATGAGATACACATGCATGCCAAATATGAAGTTGCTATCTTCAATATTGCAAAAGTTATGGCCAACGTTAAAGTTATCGGACGGACGGACAGACGGACTGACAGTTTAACTGCTATATGCCACCCTACCGTGGGCATAAAAACACACACATACACACAGTCCCATTCCCCTTACACTTTTTTATATGTTGACTTTATTTGCCAGCATTATACATTAAAATAGACTCAAAGGGGGGGGGGCCTGAAAAGGGGCAGGGGTCAAGAGCCTAAGAAAGTACAAGGTGCTCTATATCTTGAAAAATCGTCAGATGGTAAACTTTGCACATTATAAGTGACCAGGGTTTTTTTACCTTATATAACAGATGCCCAATATCGGCGTCTTCCCCTACCAAACTAGGCGGTTTTTTCCCCTTTCAGAACCAAAAATTCCCCCTAAAAAAAAAACATTTTTTTTTTTTTTTAATAGAAAGATTTGTCTCATGATTATAATATCTCAATTCTATTTCAATTTAATCTTGCCAAACGTAATAAATTATGAAAAAAACAATGAATATAGAGCAAACATGTACAAATGTATTGTAATAATGAGAGTGAAAGTAAACAAATCCCTCAAAAAGGGAAACGCTGCGAAAATTCCCACACGCACAATTTTTCCCCAAATTGGAAAATCCCGCTTAAAATTTCCCCCACATAAGGGCTAAAGGCCCCTTCCCCCACAACCCAAAAAAAAACCTGGTGACTAAATGTGCCGTTTCCATAAAAAATATATTCAGTCATCCAATCAGCATATATTCCATGAGGTAAGTTCCTGTATTAAAAATGATTTTACATTTATATCAAGAAATACTAAATGTCAATCAATAAAATCGTCAATTGGCCATAAAACAAGCTTGGTGTGCGACAACATCGCCAAATGAAAAAGGGACCAAAATATACATTATATTTCTAAAGGGTTGGACAAAAAAAAGGCAGGGGGCCCACATATATTAAAAGGGAGGGGAAAAAATAATGAAGGGGACCCCCTGTCAATCCACTGTAGCTTATTCCCTAGCAGTATATTTTTATTAAACTAAGTGAAAACATAATTTTTAAACAACAAATAGTTTGCTACCTTCCATGTGGCAACTTAAACATAAAGGTTATAAAATGGTCGCCAAGGTTGTTGTGGTGTTGTGGATATCGTGTCTGCCTAGGGACCGGGAGGTAACGGTTCGATCCACAGTGTGGGAGCGTTCTTTACATCTCTCCCAAAGACACCAAGTACTGGTTCTAATCCCAGGAAACGGACTCTTAAGCATTTCAAATAAGCCTAAGGCTTTCGATGCAATCAAGCTAAGATAAATAGGTTTAAACCAAAGGTTATAAAACACACTTACTCGGAGAAGATGGGATCTTAGAGCAGGCTGTACCAGCACTCTTGTATTTATTTCCTGGTTTTTCTAATTGCATCTAGTGCAGATTTGTGTTTCTGGGGTAATAGGTTTAAACTATAGATTTAATTTTTACTCTAATGATCTTTGCTGAAGCTATTGTCTCTATTTAACTGGAAAATAAATGTGAATACTGACAGTATCTGTTAGTCCAATTGTCTTACTTTTTAGAATTAACGAAATTTGCCCAATATGCCTTGCCAGGTAGAATGTTTTTCGGACTGGTCAAATGTCAAAGTTTACCAGACCGAATGTCCTTTAAAATGTGGGCAACTTTCGGAAAGAATTCGCTTACTTGGAGGTGATGTGATCGTAGAGCATGCTGTACCAGCGCTCCCGTGAGCCTCGCTCTGTAAAAGGGGGTTTAATGCATGTGCCTGGTCAGTCCGCACAGGCTTATCAGGGACGAAACTTCTAAACAGGATTTTCGCTAAGAAGAGACATCCTTAAAACGAAAAATACCATACAAGCGTAAAGTGTTGTCCCTGATTAGCCTGTGCGGACTGCACAGGCTAATCTGGAACGACACTTTACGCACATGCATTAAACCCCTTTTTCACAGAGTGAGGCTCAAGTTTGAAAACACTTACTTGGAGATGATGGGATCGTAGAGCAGGCTGTACCATCGCTCCTGTATTTCTTTCAGGGTGAACTTGCACGAGAATTTCACACCCAGATACACAGCTGTTAGGTCATTGGTCTGAAAACGTAGCATGATGCAAATACCAGTGTGCGCTTTTAAACAAGAGCAATACCATGTGAAATGCAATGACCTTCAAATGTACTGGTCAGTCTATTGAAATTATTAATACGAAGTTACTACATTTTCACTAAGGAGTGCTACTTACACTCTTCTTCACCAAATTAGCCTATGGCTTTAAAAAAGGAACTATTTTTCTTCATTAAACCACATAAAATATAAGAAACATTCTAAGTAAAAGTGTAAACTTGGCTAACGAAAATTTTAAACCATGTGAAGCTTTAAGGCTTAAGCACGGTAGCTAAGTGGATTGCGGACAAGAAAAGAACAATTTTTTATTTATAAAACCCCATACAATATAAAAACAAGAGGGCCAAGATGGCCCTAGAGCGCTCACCTGTGAAATGAGCTTGCCCAGTGACATGATTTGAACAATCTTTGTTACATAATTATCAAATATCAAAGCTGCGTGCGTGTGGTTAAAGATTCTGATAAACAAGGTTTTTCAAGCTTTGACCTGGTCCATGTTTTTGAAAGGACCGGAACCACTTTTGAACTCAACCAACATATCATTAAGACAAACATTTTACAAAGTTACATGAAGATTGGGCATGAAATGTGACTTCTACAGTGTTTACAAGGTTTTTCTTTTTTTTTTACCTAGTGACCTATTTTTTGACCCAGCATGACCCAGTTTCGAACTCGATGGAGGTGTCATTGGGACAAATCTTCTTACCAAGTTTCATGAAGATCGGACAAGAAATGTGGCCCCTAGAGTGTTTACAAGGTTTCTCTATAGCCAAATAAGGAAAACTGCCCCGCCCACTGGCAGCCATGTTTTTCAACTGACCGGAACCACTTTTGAACTCAACCAACATATCATTAAGACAAACATTTTGACAAAGTTACATGAAGATTGGGCATGAAATGTGACTTCTAAATAAGGAAAACTGCCCCGCCCACTGGCGGCCATGTTTTTCAACGGACCAGAACCACTTTTGAACTCAACCAACATATCATTAAGACAAACATTTTGACAAAGTTACATGAAGATTGGGCATGAAATGTGACTTCTACAGTGTTTACAAGTTTTTTTGTTTTTTTTACCT